>KL283817.1:2751-23922 GCA_000699545.1 Podiceps cristatus
AAGAACTTTGGTCAGTTGGCCTTTGGCTAGGAATCTCCTCTTGCTTCAGCAAGCTCTGGGGGTGGTTCCTGTGGAGATGGGGGTTAGCGTGTGAACTGAACAGCAAGTGTCTGCAGCAAAGGCATCTCTGTTTGGGAACCACTGAATTTAAGTGCTCTTCTGTGATTTTGTTTTGACACTTCTGCTGTAACTAGGGGCTCTGTTAGTGACCACCTTCTCTACTGAGAAGACACACAACTCAGCTGCAGTCATTAATTAATATTGTGTGCCTGCCTTAGATGTCCTGTGTTGGTTATCTGTACCCAGATATCCTCTTGATAGCCTTAGTTTACAACTGCCCTGTTCTTGACTTAGTACAATAACTGTGTTTTAAAATGGTCATCAGAGATTCATGTGCCTTTTCTGCCTGAGGGGAGAGAGAAATTCATTGATTTGCATATTTAATGAACATTTTAACAGGATACACACCTGTGCTACTTCATCTCATTCACATTCCTTGTTGGATATAATTATTTAACAGAAAATACAGTAGAAAAACCAATACTGGGTATGGGTACAAGCAATATAATGGCTAGTCAACTGCAGTTAGTACTTGATCATTTTAAAACAGCATGTCCGTTTAAAATTTCAGGAAAACTCTGCATCCTCAGTGGTTCTTTGGCCTAAATACTAGCTTCAGATATTATCAGTGGAGAGTTAATCATGCTTCCCTCTTTAATGATGATAAGTTACCAGGTTTTCAGGTTAAATTATAAGGCTTGGTATTTGTTTTTCTGTCCAGTTCTGTAATTTATATTAATTTTCTGATTGATCAAATGTCTGTTCTTAAAAGTATGCTAAGAGTTTCCTTATCTGCCTTTTGAGCCCTACCAAAGGGCTCCAAGTTGAAATTCTCATAATTGAAACTGAAACAGACTTAAACTGAAACAGATGTTATGTGTGAACCAGTTCCTGCTACACGTGCACTTTTCATTAAACAGTGCCCTAGAGCACTGAGCATAGGCTGGTTTGTGTCAGGGCCATGGTTGCATTAATGGGCCCTAATTGCCCTGACAAGACTTACCTGGGGCCTCCTCCCACCAGATCCCTTTCAGTCTGCCTGTTGCCCCAGGGCCCTTGCCTGTGCTATGCCACAGCTGTACCACTGCCCAGCTGTGCCTCCTGCCCTCTTGGCTTACTGACTGGTTTTCCTGGATGGACCTTGGAGCCATGCTGTGGGAGGTAGCTCCTCTCCAGCCTCATCTCTGGCTCTGTCTCCAGGCAGAAGGTTGAATTGTGTAACAGCCTGCTCTCCAGTCCTGTCTCTGGGCCTGCCTTCTGCCACCCTGGATGCACCCTGGACCTTGCTGTGTCTGCGCGCTGTGGAAGCTGTCTCTCTCCCAGCCTGGCCCTGTGCCATCCTGTGAGACTGTGTCCTCTCCCAGGTGAGGCTGCCCCTTGCCTGTGCCGTGATCACCCTCAGTTCCTGGCTTATCTCTGCTCTTGGAGCAGCCCATCTTCTTGCTCTTCCCTGACAACTTATTTTTAACATCATTTTGCAATCTCTTGCAAAGTTGTTTAAAAACATTGTGAAGGTTCTGTCATCAAGCAAGAGCTCATATTGCACAGCTGGAACAAACGATCTTTTTACAAAAGAAATCTACTTGCTCTTTGAAGGAGAAACTTTTCCTGCCAGCAGAGTTCCCAGCAGATTTGCAGAGGCTTAATGGCCAAAAGCAAATGGAACCTGTTTAAGGAATGTTTCCCTTAAAGGTAATCTTAGAAGCATAAGAAAAATTGACAGTTGCTGTCTGTAATCTGGAGCTTCTCTAGATTTCATTTGATTTCTCAAAACCTGTTGATTTAGTATAAAGGGAAAAATCTGTGATTTACATGACTTGATATGTTTAGAGATGTCAAATCACTGTACAAAAAAAGCAGGAAAGGAGAAGGGGAAAAAAATCAATCATAATGATATTTCTCCATGCAAGACTACTAAGACCTGGTGGAAAACTCTCACATCATGGGAACAGAATCTCTTGTCTACACCTTGTGGGCTGTATTTAGGATCTAGAATTTGCTTTTGAAGAAATTGGGGTGATAAGTGAGAACATTTCTTCTTAAATTCAATAAAAACAAGCATTTAACTGTAATATCTGAATATTTTTAGTGAAGGGACTATAGTTATTTTAGAGCAGTTTTGATTCCTTAACATGGAATTAAATTAGTCTTAAGCTGTCTAAAGAAACAGGAGTCATTCTGTAGAATAAGACTCACGGGACTGTTTGGTATCTTCAGTGTTTTGATGCATCTTTGTGTATTGGTGCTCTTGGATTTGTGTCCAGTGCATTTCTGCTGCTCCCCCCCGCACTAGTGTGGAGGGCAGTTCAGGGCAATGAGCTCATCCTTCTGGGTGGGGGAAGCAGAGGTGTCAGTCTGGTAGTGCTGATGTGTCAGAAGAGGGGAAAAAGGGATGTTTCTTGTGCTGTTTCTGAGGAGATACAAAATAGCTCAAAATGGTATGACAGGAGAAAAGAACATGCTTTTGAAAGCCCTGAAGGGATTGAATGTTTTGTAACAGTAAGTTGGTTTGTTAAAATCTGCTGTTATGTGGAGGTTGTGCAAGATGATAAAGCTTTTCTACAGAAGTGTGTGTTTTCATTCAGCTTTTATGGTAGAATATTTCTAGTCAAGTTGTTGGATCTCTGCACAGGAAGAAACAGTGACTGGTGTGAGAAAGGTAATGGAATTAAAACCTGAAAAAAGTGATAAAATGGAAATTATGTAATGAGTGAAAGACAGGTAGATGTAGACTTATTTCTTTCTTGCTTTCATTTAAACTGCTAAATAAATGATTAGTATTTCAGTAATTCACTTAACATCTAATAACACAACAATTCAGTGCTATACTGTGAATTTACTTACACAGAAGAGGAGCTACGGGAAGAATTCAATGGTAAATGGGCAGTCTGACAATCCTTTGAGGTTTTTGTCATGTGCGCATAGCTTCTATAACGCGCACTATGTTTCATCATTTTATGTTTCTGTATCACAAAGATAACTGTGGGAGCTCTCTGCAGGTGTTCAGCAGTTAGGAAAAAGTTGGGAAAGATTAGGACTTAAACAAAGAGTGTTTAGCTGATTAGGCTACAGTAGAATATTTTAGCACACACAACAGGGTGCTACTACAAAGACTGTTACAGTATCAAACTAAGTTACATTAAAAGGAACAAGATGATTTAAATAGGGATTTTTTTTTTTTTTTTAGCTCTCTGTTAGGGGTTTTTGTTATGTGTAACTGTGGTACCTCAGAGTACCAAGTAAATCTGCATAGCAGAATTTCTAGTGAATCTTGCAATATCTTTGGCTGTATTCTTTTCAGACTTATTTTGCGATTACATAGGAAGTAAGTAGTATCTTACTGTATATTTCCAGCCTGTTTTTAGTGGTAACACTAAATGTTTTGGGTTTTTTATTTATTTATTTTTTAAAAAAGGAAGGTGAGGTGATTATAAACTGGTAGTCATAAAGTTTATACACTTATGAAAAATTAGTGATAGAATGTGGTCCTCATAAGAGGTTTTTTGTGTTATTCCTGTGAGATGAGAAGACCAAATAAATGCTAAATACTTTTCATTGTGTTATGTTGCCTGAAATCCATTTAATTTCATTTATACTAGCAAGTTTACTCCAAGAAACAAACAAACAAGATAGCAAGGAAGCATTAGATTAATTTACATATAAGTGGAGCTGTTACAGTTTTGGGGCCATTGTTGTGTTGATCCTTTCTATTGGATCACTTTAAGGCTCTGCCTAAATAATTTAGTTTGGGACTTGGTGTGTTTTTAAGGCTTTGAACCAGATGTATTTAGTTTTCATGAGTATTCTGCTTCAGAACCTCTAATGTGGTTCAAAATCAAGCCATTTTCTTTGACGAGAGCATCAGACAAATCAAACAGCTGGACCAAATTCGAACCAGTAAACAGCTACTTACTGTTCATCTGTTGAAATTTCGGGTGAAGACTTATAGAATACTAGTTTTAAATGTCATTTTGTACTTGGTACTGGGTAGAGCTGCAATGGCTGACAAAATGTCAGGCTTCTGCAAAAGTATCATTTGGTTTTGGTGCTTCTGAGAACTTGCAAGTTCATATGGCTGCAGCACTTACTCTCCATCTTATTTCACTTGTATGCAGGTAGCTCTAATGTCAGAGATGGAAATGAGTTTACACTTTCTTCACCTGTTATACTGAATTTTGTTAGTCTTCTACATGCCAGGGCTTAGTGATCCTCCTTGTCTGTAAAGGCTTGTGACTGTGCCCATTTCTTATGTAATAGCATGAAAATGATTAAAGGATGCTCTCTGCACCACCTTCAGAGTCATGCTGAAGATTTTGGGAATCATTATAAAACTTACCATACTTGGAACCACTAGTTTTGTAGTACTGGTGGTATTTTTATCAGTGATCCTCCTGACCTCCTCTATTTTCTTACAAAGTCAAATTTCTCATTAAGAAATCTTATGCTTTGTTTTCTGCCTCTCTGATGTCAAAGTCTATATTGTGTATGCCGTTTTGTTGTACATTTTTGTCTGATTTTTAAGTGGAGTTTTCTACCCAGAGTTTTCAGCTAGTTCAGTTTAGGCTTAAAATGATATGTTTTCTTCAATACTGGCTGATTGCTTAAGATGCATTATGAAAATATTTCTGGCAGTGCAGATCGTATGTCTCTTACTGTGATTTCTTTAAATTGTTTTATGTACATAGATGCCTTATTGAAAATGTGGCTAGATGACTTCATCTCTTCTAGACTGAATAGCCTGTGAAATATTTACCCTTTGACTTCAAAAGCATCTCATCAGTGATTAGGTCCACAGTACAATTCCAAATCTTTGTGAGTTGGATACAGAAAATTGTGACTCAAGTGCTAAATAAACTATGTTATGCATTACATGTCAGAAACTAGAAGAAGGTCAAGCTTTGGCAGACTAATTCCTACTAGGTCAAATGGCTATGTCATGCAATTCAATAAATAATTTGGGCTTTTTCTTTTGTAGCTTTTTTTTTTTTGTGAGTAGGATCTCTCTGGGCTATTGTCCACTTAGTACTATATTGATATGGACCAGAGGCGAGTAATACAAACTATTCTCCCATTGTAGATAAAGCTATTATACCCATCTATTCTTGTAGTATAGTGAATTGATGTTGTAAATGTACTTAGCTTTTACTTCGTTTATGCATTTTTTTTTTTTTTTAATTTTGAAAGAAAGCAGTATACACTTGTAAACAAAAAGGAAAAATAACATTAGGTGTATGGCTTTATCCAAAAGTCTGTATACAAAGTACAGAATGGCAAATTGAACTAGTCAGGAACTGAAAACAACAACAACAAAAACCTAAAGAACTATTAAGAGTATCACAAATGATAACAAATTAGCAAGCTGTAGTTAGTTGTATCTATTTATTAATGATAGTGGCACCCTGCTTGCAAATCAGTACCTGATAAAAGGTGCCTGAAACCAGTGCCTCGCTAAAATGCTGGAGAGGCTCCCTGTGAGCATTATACATGCTCAACTCAGTTGTGCTAATACTCTGTTGTGCAGTTGGACTTGATGACCATTGCCTGGGTTGTTTAAGTGACTTCAAAGACAAGAGCTTTAAACCTTCAACACCTGGTAGAGCTCAGTCTGATATTTTGGTTGGCTTAAATATCTTGAGCTTTTGTCTCCCACCTTACCCTGAAGCATGGAATCTGCATCCTCCAGTTTTGTGGCAGGGTGTCAGCATAGCTTACCATGGCAACTGCCAATCGAACTAATGAGCAAAAGGCACTATCCTTTCTTTTCAATGGCGGTTGTGTAATTTTTCCATCGTACCAGTGAAACATTAAAGCTAAAGTTTCGGCGCTTGTGAGTATCTGAATTTTCTAATTCAACAGTGTCTTACTAAGATACGTAGTATAATGATGAGTATTGTATCTTGGTTAGTGTCTTTTTATTGATGTGAACAGTTTCTACTTGGTATCTGGTAAAGATAACTGAACTAGTCTTGCCTAGAAAAAATTAATCAGTTCAGTAACTAAAGGGACAGGAGCAGTTGAAACATTCTTCAGAATTTGCCTTAATGCCATGCTATGAGAGTTAAAAGAGGTTTGTTTCTATGATGGTGTTTAACTTGCTGCTGAAAATTTATGTAGCTTTCTATTTGGTTAGATGTGTGTGAATTTGCATGTCTTACTGCATTAATGGCCTTAAGTGGAACACATGGAACGTGAAAGTAGAGTCTGGTTAGCTGTTTCGACATTAGGATGGGAATATGAGAACTTGTTCTGTATCAGTTACTGTGCTGACTGTACTGCTTTAGTAAATCAGCTAACCAGTTTGCCATGTTTTTTGATCTAAAATGGAAACAAATACTTCCCTACAAAATTGTAGGCAAAGTGTTCTGATTTACTGATACTTAATGCCTTTGTGTTGCATACGTACTTCTAGTCAAAGATTATAAGTGGTTTAAGTAAATCTAAACACTCATTTGCTTTATTTAAAATGGATTGTATATTCTCTTGTTGTAAACAGAATAACTTGCTTTAATTCACAGTTAACTGCTGACAGAAGCAGAACTGGATCTCTTTGAGGGGATCCAACCATCCTTCCAATCAATAACTTAGTTACCTTTATGGATATATTCTAATTTGGGGTCTTAGGGAGCCCGTGAATTGTGATACACTACTAGCATGCCTGTTTCATGGATCTCGGTTTGAAAAGTTGGAGTACTCTACAACTATTAAATGTGATGAAGACAGACACAGAACACAATGGGTCTAGACATCCAGCAGCTGTGGGTGTATTCTTCCATTCCTTAATCTGTAATGGAAGTTACTGTCCTTAAATCTCAGTACATTTGTGTGGTATGAGCTTTTCAGAGCTGAAAAACTGGGCTATGTAAACCAGGACATATTTTTTTTTGTGGTTCTGCTACTCTAGATTATA
This sequence comes from Podiceps cristatus, assembly GCA_000699545.1. NCBI lineage: Eukaryota > Metazoa > Chordata > Aves > Podicipediformes > Podicipedidae > Podiceps > Podiceps cristatus. Next base: position 9,719 of record KL283817.1, read on the forward strand.
TAGTGGTATGTACTATCTATTTTTTCAGGTGAAAGAAAGGAGGCAGACATGCATTAGCCTGTCTTGGGCTGTGAGTCTAATGTTAGTTCTGTGTGTAAGCATAGCTATTCAGGTATTTTCATGTCACCTTATCTTTGACTAAGTTTGACCTGGGCTTGCATAGTAATTTAGAAAGCTTTGGTAACGTAAATAGCTGCAGTAGTTGTGTGGTGGTGTTTTTTGTGGGGGTTGGTTGGTTTGTTTGGTTTGTGTTTTTTGTTTGGTGTGTGTGTGTTTTTTTTTTTTTTTTTTTTTTAGAATAAAACAGGAGTTGTCTGACTTTTATGGTTATGATATTTGCTAAACAGTCTCACAATACATAAGTAAAATCATATAGTGCATTACTGAAAACTTTTAGTTGAATGGATGTCTGGGATTGTCTCTGTACTGAATTACTACATTTAGCGTCTAGAATGGAAGTACAAGCTACTGCTTATGTAAAACTGAAATATAGTCTACAGAAGAGAAGAGTCTGGAAAACTACTATGCTAAGAAGGGATTTATCTGTGCTTAAGTTTGTTTCATATGTTGGAGATTTATTTTTGCAATTTACTGTATCAAAAGTGCCAAAGGATTACCCATTTCTTGTTGAATTTGTTTTTCCAGTAATGATAATTGAAATGCTGTAAACCTGAATATTGACTTGCAGAGTATTTGTATATTTAGGCAATGGTGCAAAAGCAGTGGAGACATTAAAGATAAATTTTCTTTCCTTATATAATAAAGAATCTTTGAAAACAAGAAAAGTCTGTACAACACTAGAATGATATAACTCAAGTGGTCATTGTCATTTTGCTAGAATGGACAATGTTTGTTCACCCCACAGCCTTTTCAAGAGAATGTTCTGCTGTTTTGGACAGGTCATAGGAAAGACGTCTTGCATTTGGAGGTAGGGAGGAGTAGGAAAAGGAAAGCCTTAGTCTGAAAGATGTTGACTTCCATGATCGTTGTCTGAAGCCTAAAGTTAGGGAGGTCAGACTTCCTGTTGTATTACTTAAGTCTAATCAGAACATGAAAATATCAAAGTGAACTGTTCTGGGCTCTGGTGCTTTCAAGATGTGACATCTTTAGGGTAACAAGCACAATGGCTGGAGTTCTGAATAGCTTTGTCTGTTCCTCAGCACGCCAGCCACGGGTAACCGCAGCGTGCTAGAGTGTTCCATGTGATTGCCTGTCAAAGAGGTAGTTTGTTCTTATTTTCTGGTTTATTAGATGTTTCATTAGAGAACCTTGTGTTTGCTGTGTGTCTGACTGAAAATTAGCAGACAACTAGTACGGACAATTTACGTAAACACAGCTAACAACAATTGCTTAAAACCTTAGGCCAAGCTTGGGGTCTGTACAATCATAGTATCTCTTGGCTGGAAAGGAGCTTTAAGATCATCGAGTCCAAATGTGCCTAATCACTACTAAACCATGTCCCTAAGCACCTCATCTGCCCGTCTTTTAAATACCCTCAGGAATGGTGACTCAACTGCCTCCCTGGGCAGCCTGTGCCAGGGCCTGACAACCCTTTCAGTAAAGAAATGTTTCCTAATGTCCAATATGAACCTCTCCTAGTGTAACTTGAGGCCGTTTCCTCTTGTCCTGTCACCTGTTACTTAGGAGAAGAGACCCACACCCACCTCTCTGCAACCTTGTTTCAGGTAGTTAGAAAGAACAAGGAGGTCTCCCCTCAGCCTCCTTTACTTCAGACTGAACAACCCCAAGTCCCTCAGCTGATCCTCATAAGAGGATGTCTGCATCTTCTGATTTCCTCATCAATGGATGTCTCCAGTAAGGTTATCCTTCAGTGTACTCTACCAAAAATGTAGTTACAAATTCCCTGTGTTAGTTGACTTGAGAGGCACCAGGCAGTCATGTACCTCAGAAGAATCTAGCAATTTGACTTGGAAGATAAAATCCAAGTAATGTAGTCAGGCTGTATATTCTTTTTCTGTATCTTAGTCAAAAATAAGACCTTTCTGTATAGTAGTACTAAGATTTGTAACGTGCATAGACATCTAAATCTGGAAATTCTTGGCTTTTAAAAAGAGGAGTAGTTTTATCAAACCTTGTGAACTTATATGGGCATATACATGTATCCAGGAAATACATACATTACCTGTCCTGCTGTTATGATTTTTTAGTTGTAATAATCTGTAAGAATTTATAACTGTTGGGGAAAAATGTGGACTATATTTTTAGCTATTGTGTTTCCTTAGGTATTCCTTTTTCCCTGAACAAGTCTTTGGTCATTGCCAGAAAATGTTGCATATCCTTTTTGAAGGGCATTAGTTTTGTGCAAACAAGGTTACAATAAGAAATGTCAGGTTTTAGCATGTTTTAAGTAGGCTGCTGCAATACCACTTCTGTCAGTACTCAAGAAGTGCACACAAACCATTGCTGAGGTGGCATACTGACATGACACCGTGAAGGATGGGGATTTTGAGTGAATCCTAGGAACAATTCAGCTGATTTGCTTACCTGCTTTGTAATTACCTGCCCTAGTGTTGACATGAATCAAATTCAAAAGGCAATAGTTAGATTTATTTTCAGGAGACCTCCCTCGCCCCTCTCAAGAGTTCTTTCATGATTTCTTTCCCTGCAGGTGGCCAAGACAGTGTTTTCTTTTTCTGAATTTCATTGAAGGAGAAACAGTTAGCCCTTCAGTGTGGGAGAAAGTAATACTGAGCAGGGATCTGTCTGTTGAAACTGGTCCAGCTCTGGTGGATTTGTTCTCTCTATTTGGCAGAAGATTAGTGTAATGCCTATACAGTGATGCTATGAGGAAATTGCTGTGTTATCTGGGCCCAGCTGAAGAGAATTCAGTCCAATGACACAAGTATGTTAGCATTGCCAAAACATAAGGAAGAGCAAAAATTCTTACATATCTCCTGGGGGACAGTTTGTCCTGGAAGTACTTGAATGCTGTGTTCGGCAGTTATCCCTTGCGTCTATGTGTCATTACTGTGCTCGATTCAAGGAGAGGGTGATTCAAAGCACAGTGTCATCTGCTGCTTTTTCTCTCAAATTGAGACATTTTTCTTCTAAGTGAAACTTCTGTGATTTCTGAGTTCTGTGTTTTAGCATTCTTATTCTTCATGTCCTCAAGCAGAAAAGCATGTCACTTACTATCTCCTCTTTTGTGTGTTGGATACAGTTTAGAAGTGCTGTGCTTCTGTTTCTACTGGTATTCCTGTTGGCACTTCTACCAGCTCGAGTAGGTGCTGAGTCTCACCTTCGGAAGTTTGGGGTTTTTTTGAGGTATTAAGAACATCATACACCTGTGTTTCAAGTCTGTTGAATGTATAATAATAAAACGGAATCATATAATGTATATTTCTTTCTCTGTATACTTTCTGATTCCTCTGTTAAGTCAGGCCCTCTTCTGCATAGAGTTGGGTTCATGAGCAGTGTGTTCCTGTGCTCTGAAGTAGCCAAAATACCAAATGTAGTTTTTTCCCACAACATAATTTAGTATATTTTAAGATCTTACTGGAGAGCAGCATCCCTTACTTGGATGTGAAAGGCCACCAGTTAGACTTTGTGAATCAGTAACATGAAAGGGAAAAAAAAAAATTATTAAATTTCTGATTATTTAAGTCAAGAAAGAAAACACTTAGGTTTACAGACTGATTTCCAGCATACTTGAAGGGGGACTGAAGTATTGATGCTACAGCTTTGATGGACTTTGGTTTTGATGTGACTACTTAATGACCATCATTTTTGTATTGACAAGGTAAACTTAATCCAGACTGTGCTTGAGACAACACTAACTCTGGTCATCAGGAGCATGACTGGATTCCTGTAGGAAAGCAGCAGACAGACAAGCTGTATTAGTTGTACGTGGTTTATGTTCCATGCAATGAATGTACATTTGAAAAGTGTCATGTTCATGTGTCTGGCTTTTCCAGAGGGATTTCTTGGTTTTATTCTCCCTTGCTTCCTTTTGTACAGAGATGTGTAGAATCTTCTCTGTATGAATGATCTGTTTTGATTGTTACTGTACATAATGTCGTGTCTACTTCTAAAGATTGTCTTACTGGCCTCCTTGTTACACTATTGCTTAAAATTACCTGTGAAGAAATAATCTCCTCTTGTTTATTTTGATTCTACCACCTGTTGGTTTACCTTGCCCTCAGGATCTCACTTCAGAAGAGTTTGTGCATAGTCACTGCAGGTTTATGTTTTCTTTTCTACTTAGATACTAAATCTGTCCTAGGCTCTTCGGTTCACTTTTTGAGCCCAAAGGATACTGGTGTATCAGTCATGTTTAATAGTAAGTTCAAGTATTTAGTAGTGTTTTGAAAAATACTGCGAAATATGTGTTGCAGTGCTAGTTCACGGAAGGCAGGTGATGCCTTCATTTGACAGCATTGCATCATTTTTGAATTGATTATGATTTAAAGTAAAATCTGGCTGATACTGTAAATGGGATTCCTTGAGGAGTCATTTGCATATCTGTCTGAAAACAATTTGCAGTAGCAGTTGGCCAGATCTGAGACAACAGAGAACACATGGTTGTGCTTTGCTTCATCAGTGTAGTAGCTAGGGAGATCAGGAGCTAGGAGGGTCAGCTCTAGGGAATTCACAGAGCTTAGGAAAGGTCTGAGTGAGGAAGAAGAATCCTGGGTGCTTTAGTGACTCTGTCCAAGCCCAGTGATGCTACTGAGAGGTTAGGGCAAGCCCCAGGTGTCTGTAGTGCACTGAAGATGAGATTTGAGGTATATTGTATACCTTGTCTGTTATCTTTTCATGACAAGAGGCGCTAGATTCAGAGCATCTGTGTGGTTGAAATTCTAGAACAGAGTATGTTTAAGCACTTGTGAAGCCCAGGAAGTGCTACGCATGAGATGTTGAATACTCCTTACATTTTCACACTAGTTTAAAATTTAGTCGTTGCCCCCAAAGTCTGCCAAGAATGTGCTTTGTTTATTGATGGGGGAGTGTGAGTGGTAGCCCTTTTGGAACAAGGGTACTACTAGAGCTAAGTGAACTCTTACTGGACCAAGAGGCAGGCAGCATCACAAACTTTTCCGACTCTTATTTTTAAAATATAACACAACATGGTAGCTTGTAGATTGCAGCTCTGGATTTACTGATCACTGCCTCGACTACCACTGTAACCAAAGAATGACAAGAGATAAAAGTTACATCTAGCTTCCTTTGACCATGAATGAGTTCAAAACCAGGTATGTATGCAAAGTTTTAATAACATTGGTTTGGATAAAGTTTCTTTCTCTTTCTTTTCATTTCTAGCAAAAGTATTTCTATTGTAAGGCTTTTTGTTTATGCTTGACCTAACTTTCTCGGTTGCTTGCTTATTTGTTTCAGTTCTTAGTTTATATTAATTGGATGGATTGAGCTTTTAATCAAGAGAGAAAGGACCTGAGTACTTTAGGTTATTTCTCTCATTTTTCCATGTCCCTCAAAATTTTTTCATTTCTTAAATGGAACAAAAAGCATCTTTATGCTGTAGTGGTAAAAGGAAAATTCCTTTCTGTTTCAGATATCTTTTGAAATGGTTTAAAGTGGAGTATTTTTTGTCATCTGTCAGCTTGAAAGGTCATGGTTTAGGCGGTCATTCCTAAGCCCCTTGGATAATGTTTACAGTGCTCTCAAATGACTTAAAATGGACTAAATTGTTTTCAGCCGACAGTAGGAAAGGTCACGGAGGAAATCTGTTTAGTCAGCCTTGCTTGCTTCCTAAGTACACATAGTAAAAATGTGCCATAAACTGCAGCAAGAAAGAAGTTTTAACTTTAAAAGACACTGGAGGCTAAGGGAATGGAATGTACCTCTTGTGGATATAAATTGCTTGGCGGAGAATTTGCTAAGCAGGGGTTGTTACAGCAAACTTTTGTCCAATTGCTGCTAGCTTCTGCCTCTTCCTTCTGTTGTTGCCTTTCACATTACAGTTCATTGCTTGGAGAATTTGTGGATTTGGCGACATATTCTAATCTCAGTGTGGGTGCTCGTAACTCTTAGGTGCTCTAATGAAAAGCAGGCGTGCTCTCATGGAAGTAGGGGTGGGGGTGTGGAGCAGACAAAAAAGACTATACCTCAGTGTTGAATTTCCTGGAACTCCTTTTCATCCCTCACTTGCAATCAGGATCTGGTGCTGTCAGTCTCATCGTGTTAGCCTCTCTGCAGTACCTCACCGTGAATGTCAATGGGTTGATGACAGGGACAGTTCTTGCTGAGTAAGGTATTGCCTGTTACAATGATCTAATAGTCTTACCATTAGAGGAAAGCCAAATAAATTACTATCTCCAGTTTGGCATGGTACCGTGTATCAAGGAGTAACTTTAGAAACTCCAGCTACAAACTAGTGCTACTGAGCTGATTCCAGGCAGCTTCTGCTGCATTTGCCAAATCTTTGAAAATGGAACTCTTAAAAGGTGCTTATAGCCTGTTTGTTAGTCAGTACCTAGTGGTGGTGGTGTATATTTTATTTAAGTCATCTCACATCAACACAAATGAAATTACCCTCTATATATACACTTAAATAAACAGCATGTGCTTCTAACAGTTCAGAGGGGATCTCATCATACTGTTGTTCTGATTTAGGCAATCACAGGGACAGATTCTTAAGGCTGAAGTTCATTCAGTGCAGGACCAGTGAAAGAAAGGGGGAAGTGGCAGGTTGCCATGTTAATGAGTCATTGGATCCCGGGGCTGGTTAAGAGCTGTTAAAACTGCAGTTTCAGGGGTTGTCTACAGAACATTTGTTAGGTGGTTTGTGTCTGGTGGGTTTTTTTCCCCCCCTCCTCCTTCCCAGCCTACTGTCTTTATCACACAAAGGGAATGAAGTAATACTGAATTGCAGCATTTGTCTCATGCCTTCGAAGGATTGCAGGATGGTGTAAAAACACTCAGAAATAACTCTCCTGTTATTCACAGATGAGGAAGAGAAAATAAATGGTCTAATATTTTTTGCTATTCTGTGTAATGTTACTTTTTTTTTTAATAGGCATGATTAACTCATACTATAAAAATTATTTCATAAGTTAAATGGAACCAAACTGGTTTCATATGTTTTAACTGTTTTGTCTCTATATGCAAAGCAAAACTGAAAAGACCACCTTGCCTAGTATAGTCAGCATTTATTTTTTTATTTATATTACGTTTAAAAAGGACTTCATCCAAGGTAGAATATTGTTGAATCAACTGAAACTTTGATAGAGATCAGGAGAGTTAGCTGTACATGAAAAATTTCACTTGTGAATCTACACTTAAAATCTATGAATAGTAGGAACAACAACAAAACAAAAACAAACCAGAAAAAAAACCAACCAAACAAAAACCCCAAACAAAACAAAACCCCCACAAAAACCAAGCAAAAAAAACCCCAACAGCACCAACAAAAAACCCGCAACAACAAAAATGGTCAAGTCCCAGCATTATTTCCAGTACAGTAGCATGCAGGTACCAGTTTGTGTCTTTTGATAAGCTGGAAATATTCTGAGAAGATGTTGAACTTTCTTTTCTTAATGCTACATTAAGGAATTTAATTGGTCCTAATGTTGATAGCCCCACAAGCCTCTTTCCAAACTTTGGGCTATATATACGTCGAATTCCAATTAGGCATGCAGTGCCTGTCTTTGTTCATCCCCTCTTGCATCAGGTATACCTTGCAAAACTGCTTTTTGTTGTATGGTGCTAGTAACATAAAGAAATGCAGATTTAAGATGAACAACAAGAAAGACTTTTCATGGATTGAAGGATTAATTGGTCTATTCACTGCTGAAAAATATTAGTAGATATGTTCTTAGTCTGATTCTTCTGTAATCCAGATGACCAGCATTTGCTAATTTGTTATGGAAAAAATTGTATGCTTGGCTGTAATTGACATTGACTTTGCTTTTGAAAAGGGTAATGTCTTTATCCAGATACGGATCCAGACACATTGCAGACGACTTTGGGGCTCTGGAGACAGTCAGTGATGCCTCAAAGGGGACCCCTCCCTCCCTTCTGCACTCTGCGGGTACAAAGTATGCCAGTACCTGACTGAAAAAGCACCAGGAACACTATGCAAAGGCAAGGGTCTGCCCAGGACTTTCCACAGAAATCTGTGACACTGTGTCTGCAGCATCTTTCTGTATGCAGAGCTGGGGGCATCCAGCTATATCCAAGATTGAGCAATTTTTTTTTTTTAAAATATTTCTTCCCAGCATGAGACTTGATAGGTGTATTTATTATTTTGATTGATGGATATTCATTGACTTGTAAAAACACAAGTTATGTCTGAGAATGTTAGAGGAAACTTTGTTCTCCAGTGCAAAGCAGTCTGTCTTCAAATAGTAATTCAAGCCTCACCGAGAATGCTGTGAATCTGTATGCCTAAATCTTTGTGTAGTTCATTGGGATTCTGAGGAACTGAGGTCTTCCAGTTAATGGGATTTCTTCTGATGCTGAGCCAAGACATTCCTTTTTTTGTTTGTTTGTTTTGTTTTTGTTTGTGCACCCTCCAGCACAAGAGTTATGGTTGCTTAGGGGAGCATTTACTTTAAGTCATTTGCTCACTCCGAACCCTGGGTGCTGTAAGTCTTAATGGCCCTGACCAGCCAAATTTGAATTCATCAGCTGATTTTTCCAGCCTTGAGATGCTGATGACAGTTGAACAGTTTGTAGTACAGGCTGATGTAAAAACTTCCCTGTGACAGGTAAAGCTCTCAAAGTTTCTCTGTTAACACATTTTTGTATTGAATGTGTTTAAAAATCAATGTATTTTAGGTGTAGCTTTTTCTCCTTTTTTATTTTAAGATGGATTCTAATTCTGCTACTTCGAGTCAGGTTTCTAATAGCTTTTGCCTGTGAATTTTCCTCATGATTTATATCAATCCAGCCTTTGCAGAAATGTATTCTCTAAGTTACCAAAATGTGATGGGTAACAATTTGTCTTTTAGTGAGTGGTACGTACACAAATACTTTTTTCTTCTGTATTTTCTGGAAACCCCAAAGTAGTAGGACTTTGGCACTCGAAGTCTTTGAGGAACCTCTTTACACATTATAACAAAATGGTTCCTTTCAAAAAAATGAATGCATGATATACAATTAAATTTTAACTAAAGTTTTATTTGAATCTTGAACATAAATAGTATTTTAAAGCTCTTCTGTAGGTTTGTTGACATCTAGCTTACTGTAATATCATATACTGTCTCCCATTCCTTTAACGTAATGCCAGCAAGATGATGCTCTTAAATACATTTGAATATTAAGGATTATTCAGTTGAAATTAAACTTCCAAGAAGTAGTTACCAAAAAAGAAAGTCCTAATGAAGTCCACCCAAGATAAAGATGTAGGATCAATATTTTTTATTTTGAGAAATTCATTGCTGAGTTTATATCAAATATTAATGTAAAATTATGTTAAACTTAAGGATTGCTGAGTATTACAAGTAAAGAATAATCTCCTTTGTAGAGAAAGCAGGCGGTTTTATATTTAAAAATAAAAAGAGTACCTCACTACAGTAAGGCATATGACCATTTTATGGCACCATTAATTTTAGGAGAGGGAAAAAATAGTTTGGGGAATTTGAATAGGGAAGGAGTGTTTTTCAAATACAGGGCCAGATCTACATCACACTGTTCTGTATGTCTAATGCTTACACTTACAAGCCATGATACTGTCTTACCAATAACAAATACACTGAATAACTATTTCTAACTGTGGCTTTAAAGCAGTACATATACAATTTTCTTTAGCATATTTCTCGAGATAGTGCTTTGTTGCAGACCAGATGAAGTTCCATACTACCCAGGTAAGCTGATCTTCTGGACTTCCAAAGCGGGGAAAAAAAGACCCCCAGAGTCCCTGATGCGCGATGATTTGTAATGCACATGAAACACCCTAATGTGGCAGTTCAGTGGGTGCTAGGTGAGTTAGTCTGCAAAATAAACCTGAAGAGTCTTGTATGGTTGCTTTCTTTGGGTTTTCTTTAAACAGACGGACACCTGAGTTAGTCCTGTATTCCTACTGCTAACTTGCCAGCCTGGGTTTTTCAACGCCCTGTTAAGTTACCCAGGTAGCCTAAGGTATCATAAGGTTTTTACCAAAAGTAGGCATGATCTAATTTGAGGAAACTAAGTGAAATTTTCCTTTCTCAGAGTGGATTAGAAATTGTGCTGTATTATTTGAAGTGATGAAGAGTAAGCAGCAAAGAGTGCAGTTGCTTAATTATCTTTTTCCACAGAGATGCAGTAGCAGAACGGAAGAGCTAAAGTTTGTGCTAAAAACATGCAAAGTGCTGGCACTGTATGCAATTACAGAAAACACTATGTTCTATTATGGTAATTCTATTATTTCCAAATCAAGTGGTTAATTCAGGGAACATAAGTGATACATTATGAAAAGATTGTCTGGGTTTCATCTTGTGCTTTTTGAACTTCGTGGATTCTTTATGTAGAGTCAAATGGACACTTAGTAAGGTCCTGTGATAAAGATTCCATAGAAATACAATGTATTTAACTTACCGTGTTCTTCAGTGTTGAATAAATGCTGATTTGAATATGTGAACTGTGAGTGCATAGTGATGTGAATTTTATTATATCCTATTGTAGTCAAATTTGTGTATGTTAGAGGAAACTGAAAAATCCTGCTTTGACTACCCATAGACCATATGTAAAAAGTAATGGTGAAAGAGAAGGAATTTTTGTGGTTTAGATTCCTAGAAACAGCAAATTAAAACTGGAAAAAAATGAGCTATAAAGGCTAAATAGTCCCTAAAATCTGAAGTCCAAAAGATTATTTTTAAAAATTATTATTATTTAAAACCATTGATGTTACTTTGTTAGAAGACTGAATTCTTCCTAATTGCTCTAATCTTAAAATCAAGTAAGAAAGTTTGAATACATTTAGCTTAAGCCAAGTTTAGGCAGAACATCTGCCATGAATAAAAAAATACTGTGTTTTGATAGTAACTGTTAATTTCTTTTTTCTTCAAGTAATACAAAGGAAAAATAATCTTCTTTTAATACCTATTCTCCTCTTCTAGCCTTGATTTATTTTTTTTTTTTTCTTATTGATACTGTGTTGAAAGCTCAAAGACTTAGTCATTGTTTGTCCCAGAGGACATACCCTTCATATTTGTTTTGAATCTCTTAATGGCTCAAAGTGTGGTAGTTTTCAAAAGAAGTAATTCATAGCCATCACTTCCACATTTATGAGTAACTTTAACAGGTGTATGTGTAAACACCACAGGAAAAGTTTTGAAGAAAACTTACTCTTGAAGCAACCTTTTTCACTGATACTTAGAAGTAGCACATTTACTATAGACTTAAGATCCTAACGCTCCCAAATGAGAATGTTAACGAGGAAATCCTGTCAGAGAGTGCCTGTCTGCTGCAGAAGGTCAGAGCCATTCCCTGTTTAAAACAAACAAAAAATTGCAAGGTCCATTGAGGTCTGTTGCTCTGTAAATGCCAAGTGATATTCTTAATTTCACATAACTGTGGGAAATACCCTTCTCACTTTGCATGAGCTGAATTAGAGTATGTGTTTTTTCATCTGATACTTAGGCGCAGCCTTAGAACTTCAAGACACTTTGAAAATGTCCATTTAAATATATATGAAGCCACTTTATTGTACTTCACAGACCTCATTTTTAAGTCATGTGACATCATGCCTATAGAAAGCAATATATTACTGTACTTCAATGTGTTTAGAATGTGTTTAGGGCATTTGAAGGTATAGGTGTGTGTTATTTTAAATGTTGATGTAGAAATTTTAGTTGAACTACTGCTTTGTACTTTACAGAACTTCTAAATTTATGAAAGAAAAACCTCCTGCCCATCAGAAATGAGAAATGTAGAATTTAGTTGGATGCTTGCTTGTTCCCCCCCCTAGTTCTGTGACTTTTTTGTTTGATTTGGTTTTGGGTGTTTTTTTTTTTTTTTTTTTTTTTGGTGTGTTTTTTTTTTTTTTATATGGGTTTTTTTGTTTGTGAGTTTTTCTCTTTTTTTTGTTTTCCCTTTTTTTGGGGGGAGGGTGGTGGTCTGGGGTGATTGTGTGGTTTGAATCACTTATCTATAAATCAGGCACTTCTCCTTTCCACCCCTTTGTCCCTCATCTTCCTACTTCATAATGGTTTATCATCACGGCTGGGAAAGAGCTAAGTTGAAAGGCCAGGAAGACCTTACTCCTCTGTCATGTTTTCATCCCTAGATACTAATGTGTCAGTCAGATGTGACATGCAGAAAGATGATACATGTGACAGGCTGAAGGACAACAAAAATTGACTTGTCCAGGCCAATATAGAAAGGTAGTTCCCATAGTTTGTATGGCCGTAGTTTTTGAGTATTAACTCTTGTCCAGTTTGACAGTGTTCAGAAACAGTGAAATCTATGTACGTGTTTGTTCCGTTAAATCATTGTTCTGGGATAGCTGAGTTCCTGGAAGTGGCTAATAGGTCACACAAGGCTTGTTGCTAGTGAGCAGAACTGGGGAGTGTAACTAAATTAGTAGATTTTTATGTCAAAATTACGTATTAGATAATTACACATCACAGGAAGCATGAATTAATTGTAAATAGAAGTTAAAGGGGTTACAGAGGAATGTGGCCTATTAGAGCCTTTTTCTTTTAAACTTTCATTGGCTTTGGTATAAAAGACTGCTGTTGAGTTCATCTTTGCCATGTACAAACTGCACATGAACAGGAAGCTTAGAAAATCAGTTTTTATGGAAAAGTTTGATTAGAACCTGTTACTCCCAATTACATTAGCTTTACTGAGTAATTTAATTTTACATTACTTAGTCTTTTCAATATATGTTTACGTGTGTGAGAATTTTCATGCTGTGCGTGTGTGCTCATGCATGAGAAGTTCAGAGCAAGCTGTGTGTTTCCCTGCCCTGTTGCCTTGTGTTGGCAGGGCGAAGAGGCAAGGCAGTCGTTCCCACCCGCCAGCGGAACGAACTGCAGCTCCTCCGGGAAGGGGAGGAACCATCAGCTGCGTATGTGGTCGTAGCTTTTAGTACTTAATGAAACCAGTAATGCATACCTCAAATGTGTATGTAACTTTTAATGTTTCTGATACTGTGATTAAATTTGAGCAATCAAGTATTCTTTTTATATCCGCATCTGTGTTGACCTTTTTGTAGTACCATAAGCTTTTTTAATCCCATCTGAAATTCTTCCCCCCAAAGCAAGAAGTTATTTTAATGAAGAAAGAAATATGAATACATTATTCATTTGATTTATTGATGGTCTAATTGATCTGTGTGGATCAAGGGGTATAGAGAAGCAAAGCCTGCTGTACAAAGCAGCCTTGTTGCTTTGGCCTTTTATACTTTAGATGTAATTCAACACGGAAACTATTAAATGCTGAGGTAAAATGCAAGCTCTGCTAGCAAATTGAAAAGATAGATATTGACTAGGTGTTGTGTCACTAGAACCAGACATTCAGGCTCCCTGAAGTTTTAATTTTTGATTTAATTTTTTGATAATGTGGCACAGTTGTAGCTATGTGTCTGAGGCAAGGAAAAAATTACAAGCTGAGCCATTAGGGAGTCTGTATCTATTTACTGTTCCGCCCCACCCTACCTGAATGGTGGTTTTCCCCAAGTAACAGAAGTGTGCAATAGAACTGTTGTCTGACAGTAGGATGGGGACTCAGACAAAATTACACAGAAGATTACTTTAAAGCTTAAGTTATATGACTAATTATCAGGCATTGACATATTTTTGATGTAAAAATATGTGGTTACAGCTTGTTCCCAAATGTTACATGTTTACGTATGTGTAGATCTGTTGCTCAAGCTGAGTCAGACTTTGATTAGTTTCTCATAAATGTCATGGAAAAATATTTGCATTGGGTTTTTGTCATGTTTTAACCCCGAATGGTAACCGGACCATGCAGCCACTCACTTACACCCCCTGCCTTCCCCGGTGAGGTGAGGAGGAAAATTAGAGCGAGCGAGTTTGTGGGTTGAGATAAAAACTCTTTACCAGAACAGCAAAGGAAAAGATGAAAATATATTAGTAATAATGTATAAGGATAATAGAATATATAAATGAACAATACACAATTTCTCACCACCTGGTGACCGATACAGCCTGTCCCAAGCAGCAGCCAGGAGCAGGGATATTTTCCTCAGCCATCCCAGAACAGCCCAGAGAGAGCGCGAGGGAACAGACAGCCGAATAAATGAACAAACGGGTCTGAATGAGAGACAAAAAAAAAAA
>KL283818.1:0-12288 GCA_000699545.1 Podiceps cristatus
CGTCCCGAGCAGCAGTCAAGGAGCAGGGATAGATGGAAGTGGGTGCTTCTATGTGTTTTGATAGACAAATGTGACATTGGGGCCACAGTCCCAAACTTTAGGAATTGAAGAGGTGCATAGACCTTCTTCCCAGTATAAAACTAACCCAGTATGTTAGTGAATTAGAATGTGAATAAATTCTATCGAGCTGTTTGGTAGTTCTGAAACTCATTAAACCCGCCTGGGAACATCCATGTCACAAAGCTGCATGTGATCCATGCCTGCGTCACCAGACTTTGTTGGCTGTGCTTAGTTTTGTCATCAGTTCAAGGTGAGTTCAAACAGTAAGCCCTTCTCATTTGAACTGCTCTAGAACTTTTTATAAGCATTTTGTCAGTAAGCTTTGGTGTTTCCGGGGAGCAGAATCCACCAACGTGTTTCGCTTCCAACTGAGTGTGCTCTCTGTTTGAGTCTGTTCTGTTTTGTGGCAGACCTTGGGTCCGGCTGAAGTTTTCCAGAAGGGAAAATGTATGAATCTATGTATGTGGAGAAGGCACTGGAGGTGCACAAGCAATTCTGTGTTTGTTTCTGAACCTTGGAGCTGTTGACAGGTCACGGGGGGAACTTCTGTATGCTAGCCTGGCAGAATACAGTTACCGGCCATGTCATTTTGCCGGTATTGGAACTGCTATAGATTCTTGATAGACTGACACTTTGGGTTCAGGAAAGGCAGCGTACATTCACTGCACAGTAGATTTTGGATGCCAAGAAATGGCTGTGCATTTGAAGCAGGGGAATTCTTATAGTGTGTACGTGCAAGGCTTTCCTCATCTTTGCAGTGCTGGAATATGCCAGTGGGATGGCTAAGGCGATAAAGAGAGTCACTATTGCCCTGTGAGTGCTGGTCTCTCAGTTCCCTACAGGTCTGTGAGCCTCCGGTTCAGTGCGGGAAAGCCAGTGTTTGGTGCAAGGCTGCAGTCAGTCGCACAGGAGGGGCTCCTGGCTGCTCTACCAATGAAGAAAGCAGGATCTGAGACTGGTCTTTCTGAATTACTCTGCCAGTAACGTGTGCATGCCTACAGCTTTCACGTTGCATGGAACACATAAGAAGGAAAGAATAATGCTGATATTTTTATAGGTCTCAGCTGACCAGAGTAGTCTTCAAGACTATCACTGTGGAAATCCTCAGATGTTGTCTGTTGGGTTCTTTATCCGTTTTTGGCAAATATGATTTAATTTCTTCCAAATAACATATCAGATAGTCTTTCTTCATGTTTTGAGAACTTTCTTGTTCATTTTTGCTGTGGCTTGTGAAACTGTGCTTGGCTCCAAGGTGTTTGGTGGAAACGCGGCATGCCACGTGCATTTAGCTGGCTGAAGGTTCTGCTTACGAAGACCATTGATTGGTACGTGATTATGACCACTGGTGTCCTCATTGTAACTTGTTGCACAAATAGCCCATATGCCACTCGAGGGGGAAAAAAATCTCACTTTTTTAATTTGGTTGAGCCACTGTTAACAGAGATGATAGACATTTAATCTTAAATAAATTTTGGGGAGGGTGGGAGTCTGCCTGATTGTGCTCTAAATCCATAGAAGCAAACTGCAGGCCTCTTCTCCATGTAGCCTTTAACCTGATACCAGCTTAGAGACTTATAATATGCTGGAGTTTGCTGTCTCATGACTTTTCTGGGGTAGCACATGGAATTGTATTGCAGTCTGGTTAAACAAAATGTCAAAAGCAGGAAGATGGCTTGTAACCCACGTGTTGAAATTCCTGGACAAGCCTTCAGTAACTATTAATAATTTCCTCTCTGGAAAAGTGTCAATTAGTTCCTGATCTTTTTTTTCCCCCCTCTTTTTTTGTTCAGGCAAATATTTTCAGTATGCGCAGATGAGATGTTATAGCTCACTGACAGCAAAACTAGTTCCCTTTGGAATATGGCCCCGCACACCCATTCACACTTCTCTGGCTGCAGGTCCTCTCTTCTCTTCTTGTCAGCAAGGTCTCTTTGTCCTCTTTGAATTAGAGCCAGTTGTACAAGACCAAATGCTCTCTAGCTTAACATCCCTTTACAGAAAGATATCCATTATGGAGTTTTCATGTCTTCAGAGATTTTTAAGGCATATCCCAGCATCATCTTCTGTGCTGTATCAAGGCTCATAGATCACATTGGTGCAATACATACTGCAATTCTCCGGTCAGTTAGTATCATTCTGCATTGCAGTATCTAGGGTTGTTTGATGTAGATGTGCAGGGTGTTGGAGAAATGGTGCCAACAGTGTGGCTGAAGACTGAAATGCTGTTTAAATCCACATAAACTAATAAACAGCTGAGCCCAAGAGGAACACGGGAAATGAGTTACAGCACATGCAGGCTTATAGATCTGCAGTGTCACTGAAGACTGTCAGCCCTTGGTGCTGTTGTCTGGGCTTCAGACTGGATTGGGTAGTACTTATGCAGATGTGAAAATGAAGCTTTAACCCTATAACCATGGCACGCTGAGGTTCAAAGCCAGCTCTAAATCTGCAGGCTGTTTAGTAGTGTCTGTGCTAATAAACAGCTTAGAATAAACTTGCAGTCTAGTGGGAAATATTCATCTCTATGGGACTGTCAGGTTAAAATAATGTTTAGTTTTTTAGCAATTTACAGTTTCAAGCAAATCAATTAAATATTATAACTTCATTGCTTAAGTAGTTCAATTAAATTTTGCAGTTCTTTCTCTGCTTTTGTAATGTTGGAGTAGATGAGCAAATGTTGTGGCATTTGTGTTCAAAGAAATGTTTTTTATTGCAAGAAAAGAAAAATTTAATAGTATTTCTAGTAACGTTGGTTTGCATGGGGGCTTTAACCTGTAAGATATGGCCAGACTTGTATACTTGCGTGATTTTGCCTTGTGTATGCCTGTAGCAAAGCTATGCAATAGATTACTGAATTGATGCCTGTGTCACTAACAAAGAGACAATCTGCAAGCTGGATCAGAATCTGACTCTGCTTCTGGTCCTGAGTATATGTGTGGGGAATAATTGTCTCTGTATATATATTTATTTAATCTTTCGATGTCAGAGGAGCTTGATCTGCTGTTTCTGTGTTTGGAATACTTGCTGTGGAAGTATGTCAAGGAGACAAAACTATCATCCCGTTCCTGATAATGCAGAAACTGGAGTTCTCAAAACTGGTGGTTGTTTAGTTATCCTTCTGACTATCCACGTGGCAGGAAAGGAGTAAATTATTTTGTCATCCTTCTGCATGCTGAGCCAGCAGCAAAATAGCATGTTCATAATGTTGATCTGAATGTAACTTGGAGCTTTTAGTTTTGCATTTTCTAACACTGCTAAAACTCATTCTGGTTTTCAGAAGTGGGATTTATATTCAGATATTTCCTGTCTCTGTACAATAATCTGCATATTATTTTATACTCAGTTGCTCCTCCTCCTCCTCTTCCTTCATAGCATGATTTCTCAGCTGTTGAAGCTTTTACCTTCTTTATTCATGAAGCACCTAAGTCTTGGGTTTAACTTGAATTTCAGCTTTTTTTGATACCTGTTTCATTCCACATTTCCTTTTTATGTAATTGCTTCTCTCCTTCTATTGAGATTATCTGTCTCTGTAGGATGGAATAGACATTGCAGTCTGCACAGGTCATCTGTATGTGCCTTTGTGTAGTATACTTTTATTAATATTAATATGTCTTCTTATTACGCAATTTTAAACATAAATTTCCATATCAGGTTCAAATCTACCTGTATAATGCCAAAGAAACACATTTCATAATAATTTTTACTGCTGCTAAACATGGGATTTTTGTTTCTGAATTCAACATCAGCTTTCTGCTTGAAGATTGTGTGGAGTTGGATGACTTTAAATTTACAGAAAATTTACAGTGGTTTTGTTTAAATATTTGTTTCTGAATCACCCCTACACTAAGAAAAGTGATGCTTTTTTCTTTCTTGGTAATAGCAAACTACTTATTTTTTAATTTCTGATTTTGCTTTTAGTTAGTATCAGGGCTCGCTATTATTTTTTTTCCCTTTTCTCTCTGAGTGAGTGTAACCACCCTTATAAATTTTAAATATGTTATAAATTTATTATCCAGTGTTTGAGTCTCAGTCCACGTGCTGAGTCACTGTTTAATGTCAGCTTTTCCACTGGTTGTATTGTTTGCTTCATGGCCACATAGATTAGCTTTCTTAAGCTTGGGAAGAATGCTAAAAATAAGTCCTTGAGTTTATCAAAGCAACATTTATCAAAAATGATATTTAGACTTTTTTCCTGTATCTTTTACCTCAGTGCGCAGTCTATGACATACACAAAGCCCTAGGTTAATGGTAGTTGTGAGAAGGTTCAGCATCTGGCCCTTATTGCACAGTTGATCCTCGTGACCAAGTATGCAGCAGGATTGCTGTATACCCTCCTTCTCTCCCAGACTCAGTTGTATTGAAATGTGTTTCATGTGAGCCACCAAGACAATATCAAAATTACTGATAGTTTGGAGGCAATGTGTAATATTGCAACTTTTGAGGTACATTCAAACACTGTCATATTTAACTACTATTTTTCTGTTTTAAATTCAAAGGATTGAAAATAACAGGTTAACTGCTGAACATGGAGGAAACAAGAAAGGAAGTATCTTCTGTTTCCTTTTTGTGTTGCTTTTCTACTTTTGCAAAGGGCAGCTTTCCATGTTTCAGATGGTAGCTTACAGCAAGAAAATCTTGGCAACAACATTCTTCATAGAAAACTTGTTATGCACCCTGCCTGGTATCCAAGAGATGTTTACATTGCATTCTCATGGTGTAGAAACAGTGCCTTAATTGATAGGTGCACCACATGGTGGAAAAGATAATGGGATTCACATTCTGTCTCATTCCTATCACAGAATAAAATCTCTGCTCTGTTTGTATGTCATAGTTAAACAAGCAAACGGCTCAGATTGCCAGTCATCAAATGTGCTGTTCTAGAATCATAGAATTGTTGAGGTTAGAAAAGATCTTTAAGACCATCAAGTCCACCACTAAACCACATCCCTAAGCACCTCTTCTACACAGCTCTTAAATACCTCCAGGCATGGTGATTCCACCACTTCCCTGGGCAGCCTGTTCCAGTGCCTGACAACCCTTTCGGTGAAGAAATTTTTCCTAATATTTGATCTGAATCTCCCCTTGGCACAACTCTTCCCTTCTTCCCATAAGCTTTGTATTTTTTTTTTTCTTTTGCGAAAAAGATGCCGTTTTTTGTGGGTTGTTTTTTTGTTGTTTGTTTTTTTGTTTTTTTTTTTTGTCATCCTGGTTTTTGACCCTGTCATCCTGGTTTTTGATAAAGTATTTAAGTAAAATAAATGTAAACTGTTTTCATTGAGGCATCTCATTGTTTCCTTTGTGGAGAGCTAAATTATTGGAAGAACTTTCCACTGGACTATAGTCTTAGCTTTGCAGGGAAATAATTAGCATTTGAAGCCAAGATACTATGTTTATAGTCTGTTGGCCTTGTTTGGCTTTGGGAAAGCCATGTCTCCACTCCTGGTATAGTCACTGTTCTCTGAATCTTGAAATCCGTGGACCTGATACAGCAACAGTGAAAGGCATTGTAGTGCCCTGGAGAAAATGTGATGATCTGAAACTATAGCTCTTTGAACTGCATTTTTAGTGCTTTTCCTGTGTATACAGTATCAGTAGACATAGTGTAAAGAAAGCAACTAGTGACACTGAAATCAAAACTATTTTTATACAGATATCATTTTTTTGCATTATGATCATTTATTGAGATGATCCTCAAGCTAAAAACCCTTTAAATATAGTCAAATCTAGAAACAACAGGTGCTGAAGTGTGTGCTGCAAGGACAAATCATAATGATAAATTCTTAATTTTTTCCTCTGTTTGTAGTTGGGCCTTTTATTATTCATGTCCTTGTTTCTTACATCACTGTTTTACATTTCATGCTGTGCTTGATTTCAAACAGCACTGTGATTGTATTTGGTGTTTATGGTAGGTGACTTGGGTCAAAAAGCATGTTCTTTAAAGCTTCATCCTTTTCCCTGCTCCATTTTATTGTCTATAAACTTAATGTGCTGCTTTTTACATGCACCTTTTGTCAATACAGCTGTCTTTCAGCATGAAGGAGTAGCCTAAACTCCTTTTAGAAATTCATTAATGCCACTTTTGATCAGTCGGCAGATGTTACCGGGAGGCCGACGCTCGCCCTGGCCCCCGCTGATCCCCAAGTGCCATATGTGCCTGCGAGGCAGGTGGCTGGATGCAGGACTCTCCAGTGGGGAAGCCCGACTCTCAGCAGATGCTCTCTAAAAGATAAAGACATTTCTAAGATGGCTGAGCATTCTTGTCAGTAGATTTTTAGAGCAAAAAGAGGCCACTGTGATAACAACTCACTTAACATATAATTTGAGACCTAAAGCACCTTTCAGTAATTTCTGCATGCATTCATTAACTTGTCAATGTAGGCATCTGCTCTCTCTGTGAATGCTACAGTGTCAAAGAACTTACCAATTTCTTTACTTGCCTAATTCCATTGACTACTTTTTCCCCTGCCTCAGGAATCTCTTTTTAGTAGTGGTTTGGCTATGGCTATATAGCAAATAGAATACAAATATAAATAAAGCTTCTGTGTTATAAATGTGAGTTAAATTAGGCAGAAGTTTATTTTTAGGTTGCTGATTATATTGATGATCAACATGTTTAACAAGAGTGTTCTTTGTGCTGTGCAGCAATTTTTACAATGAAATTGTACTCTCGTTATTGTGTTGACATGAAAGAGCAGGGGACTTGCTGGCAGGCATATCTGGGTTAGGCTGCAGTAACTCATTAGAAGCTCCTAAAGCAGGATTACATAAATGGGACGTTATCTTCTCAGGTTAAATATAGTTCTGTAGCTTAATCTAATATGTGGCTACCATAAAGTCACCCTATAGTGACTGGCAGTAGTAGTCTGATTTGTTCACCTTTTCAATGCTATGCTTAAAAACAAAACAATAATGAAAACATAAATAAAATTCACAGGTGAATCTCTCATGGAATTCATTATGAGTTTATTGCTATTATTTAGGGTGTGGTTTTTTTTTTTGAATGAAAATATTGATTAACTAGTCAGATTGGAGTAAACGTGAACTATATACAGCATATCTATCATTAATCTATTTTTCCTTTAATAGAGTTAGAAAAACTGAGAAATTCTTTTTATGTGTTAGGCCATAATCTTGAAGTGTACTTCAGCAAAAGTACAGGTAACGCTGTGAAAATATACCAATAAAAATATGTAATTTTGCAATATATTACAATCGCAAAGAGATTAAAGGAAATGTATTCAAGATAAAGGAATTTATAGATTCCCTTGGCTGCTTTTCGAGAACGGCTAAATTTCCATTAAAATTATGAACTGAGTCATTGAGTTCTAGAGGCAATGTTCCTTAGTAAGGTGTTGAATATTATTTCATTTTTCATTAATACTTTAGAAATACTCAAGTGCTTATAGCATTATTTATAAGAATCATTTTCTAGGGACATTATTCATCAGCTTCTGGCTTCCATTCAAAAAGATTGAAAAAAACACCCGAACAAACCAAAACCCACAAATGCCCTTTTCTGAACATGAGAGCTCAGGTAGGTTTTAAACAGCTTTATTTATCAATTTCTCTGTAGGGCCTCACCTTGACCTGCAGTTAAAGATGACATCATTTTCCTTATATTTGGCAGGATACATAATTATGTGTTTGTGTTTATATGGACCTGATTTTATTACTGGTTATATGCAGCAGTCAGATGGATTGAAGAGATTCTTGCCAGTGCCTTGATTAAAGTTTCTGGTCTGAAAAAGCCTGGTGTTGGCACTGTGAGGTTTATTTTGCCAGCATCAGTATTGATTAGCTGTTGAGTTGAGTAAGCAGCACCACTTCTGACAGTGCTGAAGTCTTCAGCTTCTGTCTGATATACTGTGAACTGCATTTCTTTGTGCAGCATTGCTTTCTATCTGAGAATGTGTGGGGACACACCAGAGGTGAGGTTGTGTTCAGTTCCAAATGTGAAGTCAGTGCCACGTCTGCTAGAGGTACGTGCGCGCATCTAGAAATGAGCATGGTTTGGTGTGGCTGAAAGCCTTAGCTGAAGACATGAAGAGCACAATTCATATTCACAATGCTTCTTTTTTTTTTTTTTTTTTTTTTTTTTTTTTTCCTCATATAAGCTTATACAAGTCTGATGAGGTCATGCCATGTCCACCAAGTGCAGTCCATTTGTAAGTTCAAGTTACAGTAGTAAACTTTTTTTTTTTTTTTTTTTTAAATAAAGAAAGTGAGGAGCTGGGAATCTCAGTCCTTCTATTAGCTCACTGCATGCAGTAAGTGTTCTGGTTTTCATATGTTCTTGCATTCTATACAAAGGGTTTAGATTAGCAAGTTAGTGAGGACATAAAAATAATTAATTTCACGCTCTTCACTTTACTAGTGAAAACAAAATTATTTATTGACCTTAAGTCTTAATTTTAAAGACTAGGAGTTGTGGAAGTCATATTTGGTATATGTAGAACAAACCCATTTCTCACTGGAGTAGATCCATTAGAAACACCTCACTGTTTTTATGACCATCTTCTAAAGGCAGAAAGTAAGTTGTTCATATATCATGCATTCGAAATGTAAAAAGCCAGGGCTCAGTTCCCAAAATGTAACTAATGCGATTAAAAGCCAAAAGGCTGCTTCTTGTCAGCGTAAACATTGCTTCTAAGTTGGTAAGTGTGGCAGTTTTTCACTCTCTTACCCACATCGTATCGGACAAATTTTTGGTGGAAGGAAGCTGAGGTATTTTGGAATACTACTAATAAAATATACTTTTTTTGCTAAATAACAATGAGAATTTAATACTAGAGACCAAGTGCACCTTGACAGAAGGTATGCTCAGTAGAATACAGTATCCAAGATCAGAACTGGAAAAAATATTTCTTTTAAAGCTGTAGGGGACAAATAGACTTGGTTATTGCAACACATTCTGTTTCCGTTGACATTTTTTTTTTTTAAACCTCAGCTATAAGGCAAACAAAATAAACCTGAAAAATGGAAAAGTTTTATTTTCAAATATTTTTTTACAAACACTTTTTATTTAAAATAGATTTCCTTAGTTTTCCTTTTTTAATTATTTTGCCAGGGACAGAGCAGCATTTGGGAAGGACTTGTGGAAAACCACACATTCCCCTAGTTAACTAGTAAATTTTAAACAATCTTGGCTTTTTGTTTGCTTCTCTGAAAACCGTCTTCTGAGATCACATCTGAAAATACAGCTAATACTTCCTTTGCTTCCGCTTGAATTTTAGTTCTTT
The DNA here is from genome assembly GCA_000699545.1 of Podiceps cristatus. Classification (NCBI taxonomy): domain Eukaryota; kingdom Metazoa; phylum Chordata; class Aves; order Podicipediformes; family Podicipedidae; genus Podiceps; species Podiceps cristatus. The sequence continues at coordinate 9,300 of KL283818.1, forward strand.
GGAACAAAGACTACCCTGTACAATTAATTCTAGCTTTGTTGTCAAGGCAATAAATGTGATAATACATCCAGTATGTTCTAGCATGTGTTAAAAGTATTGCAGACAGGCGACATATGCTTTAACAAGATGTGGCTTTGCTAGTTTGAGTCTGTCTCTCCTTGAGCTTATTATCTGTACCAGCTTAGGTGATTTTATAGATCATGTGTTTTTCTTTTTTCGTCTGAATGAGACTCTTACAGTATTCTAACAGTTGTGGGTTTTTTAACCTTAGATAAAGATATCATGTTTACGTGATGAGCAGTCCTATTTTCAGCAAGGTTCCCAGAGAATTTCTGACATTTCAAGTAATAATAATTGTTAATGCTATTAATAAACTACTTTGACCAGATTAACTTGGAAATTGATTGCTTTTCAGCTCATACAGTAACTGAGCCTCCCCTTAGTGTATTTGGGTATATGCTTAATACTTTGATAGAAGCTCTAGAAATAAATACCACAATAACAAAACTATTTTCACACAAATTTTCATTTTGGCCTATGTGAATGAACTCACATTGCCCTCTGTAGTCTGTAAGGAATTCAGCATCTCTCTTGCTAACAAGATATTTTGCAGGTGTGTCGTGGTTTAACCCCAAGTGGTAACTGGGCCACACAGCCGCTTGCTCACCTCCCCCTTCCCCATCCCCAGTGGGGTGAGGAGGAGAATCAGAGAGAGAGAACTCGTGGGTTGAGCTAGAAACACTTTACCAGGACAGCAAAGAAAAAAAAGGAAAAGATATATTGATTATAATAACAATATATAAGGGTAATAGAATATATAAAACGAACAATGCACAATTTCTCACCACCTGACAACTGATATAGCCCGCCCTGAGCCGCAGTCGGGGAGCAGGGATATTCCCCCGCAGCCATCCCAGAACAGCAAGTTCCAGAGAGAGCACGAGGGAACAACCAACCAAACAAATGACAAGGGAACAAACAAGCCCAAATAGAGAAGAAAAAAAAAAAAAAAAAAAGGAAACAAGAAGGGAACATGAACAGAACGCAAATTGAACAAAGAACCAGAAAAATGGGGGCAATGGCCGACCCTCCCTCACCCCGGCCATGCCGTCTATGGCATGGAACACTCTCTCTGGCCAGTTCAGATCAACTCTTCTGGCCGTGCCCCTCCCAAGTGTTTGCACCTGCACAGCAGCAAAGCTGGGAAACTGATCGTTCAGTAGCAAGGAACAACAACAACAGCAGCCCCGTGCTGTCACCATGTTTCACAAACTAAATCCAAATCACAGGAGCTGCTAAAGACAAAACTAGCTCCGTCCTGGCTGAAACCAGGACTATAAAAATAACTTCTATCAGAAGTCACTTTATCTAATTTATGTTTTCAATTGCTTATAGTACAAGATTTGCCAGAAATGTGATGTATGACTTAGTAATAGGGATGCAAATTCTCAAACTTCATATTTAAGTTAGAAAATGTGGAGAGGAGCTGTAAGAAGGTCGTTTCTAAAGCCAGCAGCGACAGGGCAGTTGTATTTCCATCTGGAATGTGCAAATATATTGCACTGAATTGCTGTTGCACACCCTAGGGAGTTACTAAATGCATCAGATTTACTGTTCATGGGCAGTACCTTCCATGTTCCCAGAAGTCTTGGCTTGCTCACTATGCATCACGTATGTGTAGTGATTGAGTCCAGATTTTTTAAATGTTCTTAGCAGGTATACACATTCTTTCTAAGCAGGAAAAGTGGAAATGCTCAGGTAAAATCCAGGCCACTGGTGCCTTTCATCCTGTTTTATCATTGTGTTTTATATCTCTAGTTCTAAATGGTCCTTGCTTTGAGACAGCCCCTCTCTAATGCTTTGTGCAGACTGTTCATATGTGTGTCTTGCTCTTGATGGTAATTCCACAATTAGAATTCCACTAATTTGTAACACTTACTGACAGCACTTTATTAGTGTGAAATACATTTTATTTATCTATTTAGTTATTTATCCCTCTCTCAAGATTTTCTGAATTTAAATAGCACCTGTGTGCATCTGTTTATCTAAGTTTTTTGCTAAGAAGGCTGCTCAGAAGATCTCAAGGTGTTGGTTCGTTTTATTTTCTGAAGTGGGTTATGTAATATTTATAAATATACAGGGTCAGTGTGCATGACTGCATCATGGTTTGAATATCAATTTGTTTTCCCCTCATTTGAAACCAAGCAGGATACTCTTTTTGTTAAAATTCCCAGGTCATGGTGACTTTATTAGATAGTCAGAGAGGAAGCAAAGAACAGCAATGTTATAGCGTGTACATAGACCTTTGATTTATCTAAAAGCATGGGTGACAAAAAGAGCAGCAAGTGAAAGGTGTGTGTGGGGGGCTTAACATTGTGTACGCTACCTTTGTAGCATACTGTCATCGTTCTGTAACTTCCAACACATTTTTCCTGAACTGTTGACTAATGGGTTTGTACCAGTGCGGTGTGTTTCTCCATCGTCACCCTGAATGCCTTCTTCCCTCTGCTGCAGTTCCTTGTTTATGATACTTTGAAAAATATTACATCCTTTCTTTTTGGTATTGCATTTACTTTTTGAATTTCCATGTAGAATCATAAAGTCCTCTGAACTAGAAGTTAGGAGAAATGCTATTATATACGCATGCTCTGTTCTTGACTGTCTCTGAGTTGGCACCTACGGCCACTGTTGGAGGCAGGACACTGTACCAGAAGGGGCTGAACCCATCTGAACTGGTTCGGTGGTTCTTAGCAGCACGGGATTCTCCAGTCTTAGCGTAGTGCTTAGGAGAGAGCATCTATAAATCATGGGTATAGTTGTTACCAAAATTGATCCTTGATTTTAGTGGTGTCATTTAACTACAGGAATAAATGAGAAAAATTAAAATGCAATTATGAGGTGGAAAGAGAGAGAACAGACCATGCTATAATAATAACAATGATAATAATAATAATAATAATAAACTTTTTAAAATAATGGGGGGGGGGAG
>KL283819.1:0-13549 GCA_000699545.1 Podiceps cristatus
TTGTGTCCACCGCACCACTCAGCTTGGTGTGCTGAGGGTGCATTGAGTGCATGAGTCATTTTAGATGCTCTAGGATGTGACTTTTGCATCTCAGCTGTGAGTACAGAAGGGCACTGGTCTCCTCTAGGTCTTGTGTTACATTTGCTAGCTTCATGAAGATTCTAGAGCACCAAAACCAACCCTGGTTGTCTGTGCTTAGGTTACTGAGTCTCATCATGTATGCTTGTAAGCTCCCTGAGCTTTTACGTTTACCACAACTTTATAACTTCTTCCTTTGCATCCTGTTGTCCTTAGTGTTGGAAGGTCTGAGCACTTCAGAACTATTCAGGTAAAACATTGCATTGTACTTTCTTTAAGATGCATATGTTTGGATAGTGAAACACAAGTAGTTCTGTTTTTCCCCATCAAGATACACCACGTGTTCTGTTCTGTGCTCGCATGAATTTGAATGATTTGGTATAGGAAATGGATTTCTAGAAGCACTGTCTAAAATTTTTGGTGATTGATATTTTCTAGAAACTGTTTTCATAGGAGAAGCATTCTGATTATCAGCAAAAATGCTGAAGCACTGAAAAAGGTCTTTTTGCTTTGGTTATTTGGGAGTTTGGGTCATGTCTATTTCTATATCCTTGTGAAAAAAAAGTACACAAACAGTGGCATTTGGAATGAACTTGTGGGATCTTAGAAACAATAAATTTATTAGTGGAAGCTTCTACTTTTCAAAATTGGTTAAATTTCTGAATAACACTCTTAAATAATAGGGAAGTCCCTTACTTGGTAAAATGTCCTGCACAGTGTTATAATGGCCATAAGATGAAGAATTAAACCCAAGATATTCAGAATCAGTGTTAAGCTTCGCAGAAAGTCATGCCAGATCATAGGAATTTGTAATTTGACAGTCATCTAACTTTACCTTTTCCCTCAAATAATACCATCTGATCTTACAAGAAAAGCATTCTGGGTGGTTTTGTTCCAAGATTGCATAATGTATATCTTCAGATGTATTAGAAATCTTTCCCTTTTTCTTTGTTTTATTTGAAAATCAATGATTTTATGTGAAGTGTAGATTTTAAGATTATGAAATACATTCCATATCCATTGTGAACTTGAAATGTATGGTGGTCTTAAAAAAGCATAAACTAGATAGAAGCTATTTTTTCAAAATAAATTTATTTGGTTTTGTATTTACTTACATGTATTACTGAATCTTTCACTAGTCCCAGCGGACTAGTTGAAGCTTTTTTCCCTAAGAAAATGCAAGAGGCACTTCTAGATCACTTTAACTGTCCCAATTCCTGACTTTTGGCAGCAGAGTTTACAGAAACTCATCTTTGTTTCTCACTTTGCAGTCAAAAAAACCTGAGGCAGAAGATAATGCTGATTTGACAGGGCTAAATTGTTGATTGGTAGTGGAACTGAAACGGAAACAGGATCTTCAGCACCAGCCTGGTGCTTTATTTTCCAGGTCATATTATCTTGTGCTAAAGGTATTGACACACCCTCCTTCATGACTTATTATTGTGCACGTGCGTGTGCACACATGCATTGTGGGTAGAACACAAGTATTAGAGTAATCAGAGTTTTATTTTGGGGTAATCCCCACCCCCACCAACTCCACCCTCCCACGCCCCACAGTTTTATGTGATTGCGAGGAACAGTCATTTGATGACTTTTTGGTAAAAGCCGTATGTATCCATGGAGATAAATGTGTCGTGTCTTGTCCTGCCAGCAAACAGGCAGGCTTCACGCTGAAACTCCAGTTGTCCAGCAAGGCGTAGGGAACTTGTTGCTACTGCATTCTTGTCCCAAAGACGTTTTCTTCTCTCCTTTTTTTTTTTTTTTCTCTTTTCTTTCCCTTTCAATGCTTCTCTGCTTTTACAGAGTAGTGCATCTTTGCTGCTGAAGTTCTGCTCTTGGCATAGGGAGACTTTGGACTCTCCAGGCCTTTGACTTTCACTTTACGTAGATGTAGTGTAAATCTTCACCTATCCCCTCAACTGACAGATGAGAGTTGAGAATGTATGTGACTCTACTCAGAGCTAAATTCAGTATGTATGCTATTTGCTTCATTTCGCCTTTACTGCCTGGATAACCTGAAAGATTATAAACTTTGCAGTGTTACTGATCTTTGTAAGAAATGAAAGCCCTTCCTATGCAATCTCAGATTTGAAGACATCTTGAACAGAGAAGCTGAAAAAGCCACACTGTCAAAAGCAGAGAGCAGTTTCCAGAACAAGATGATCATGTAAGAATTTGAGTGTTTTGACTTAATTTTTGGTGAGACTGCCTCTGTACCTAGCCTGGTTGTTGATTATCTTTCTGGGAATTGAGACTCTTAGAAGGGAAGGAAGCCTGATGAACAAAATAGTTCCTTTTCCAGAATAGGATTTGGTTCTTGTCATGAGACACCATTACTTCCTTAGGTGCTTCTATGCAGCATTCTGACTATTCCACTACCCATATGACTTTGAGGCATAGAAATGCATCACACCCATATAGTCTCTTGATACCCATCTTAAGACAGGTTTCAGATGTTTTTCAGGGTTACATTCAAGGATGTCTTTTAGGATGGTCAGACTAAGGACATGTACCACTCCCAAGCAAAAGGTATGGAAAGGCTTATGACATACTGCCTCGGATGCAAAGAAACTGCCTTTCCCTCCCACATGAGAGAGGACCCGCTTCAGCCTGCCTTGTCCCTTTTTGTAATTGTCAGTGGCACCTTCCTCAGCCAGAACTGGAGAGGCAAATGTGTGTTGCCCAGGCATACACTTGTCTATTTCAAGCCTTCAAACAGAATCCTCACCTCAAGGTAATTTCAATAGGTACGTGGAGTTTTTCCCTGTTACTCTAGAGGTGCATACATTTTCTGGACAATGCCAGAGACAACACATGTTCCTGCTATCCCTACACAATGCAGGAGAGCAGATTATTTTTTTTTCTATGGCAGACAGGTGGTTTGGGTTCGTCGCTTTATTACAGGAGTGGCACAAGCACCATGCTTCTTTTTCAAAGGTAGATCAGCTTGCTGGTATTTTGTTCTCTTAGCTTAGCTATTGGGTCGCTTTTGGCAATAGAATGGACAGAAAAATAACAGGGGATGTTCCAGGATGAAATTTTCAGTGTGCTGCTGTGATAGACCTCATCCCTCATAATTTCTTTGGTTTTGTCAAATTACTCGGTAAGCCAAAGCAAGTTGATTTATGTTGGTTTTTTTAAAAAAAGTAACTGCTGTGTTATTTATCTGCCTCTGTATTTAACCAATCTATTCCTCTGCTGTAGTTGTGATGGCTTAGTGAGATGTAAACATGCCCTAATAGCTTAGCAGCTTGACTCCAAATCTTTAGATGAAGTCGTTTTGTGTGTGTGTGTGTGGCTGTTAGTTTGAGCAGAGGGAGAGTTATCACAGGCATTTAGGTAGTTCACATTGTGTTTTCACTGAGCGAGATCTCTAAGTAATTAAGTTTTCTTTCGTCTTGGTCACAGTACTTAATCGTATTTGGAAGGCTTCTGTTATTTTTTTTAAGCATTAATTTAAAGAGCTGAGGCATCTGTACATCTATTTGATATGAGAATTTTTATCTGTGCTGAACCAAATCTTTATGGAAGTTTTCTCAACTGTTGGTTTTCATTACCAAAAAACCACAAATATTGCATCTGTCCAGGAACTGTTTGGTTCTGATTGTGCCAAAGCTTGCAGAGGTGAATCAGTTAAGGATGGTTAGAGCTTCTTTGTTCAGTGAAAGCTGAAACCATTTTCTGGAGTATATCTGGTGTGGGTTTTTTTTGTTTTTTTGTTTTTTGTTTTTTTTTTCCCAGGGCAGCCCTTTGGAATTAGGTTAAATATCAAATGTCTAAAGAAAATACTGTGATGGATAGAACAGGTGATTCTTTTCAGAACCTGCCCACATTATATTCTGAAAGTGCTCCACTGATGCAGTGAGTTGATTGTGGACATAAATTTACAAGCATTTAGAAAAGTTTTATCAGTAGCTGAAATTCTTTGAGATGCAGGTTTTTACCATCTCTGGCTTCATTTTTGACTTCCTTGCAGTCTTAAAGGAAGGTAGAGGTCACCGATAGAGCTGGAATGGCTTAGTTTGGGACAGATGGTGTATTCAGTGTTGTTCAGCTGTGCAGATTTTTACTTGCTTGACAGCTTTCTGAATTTTTCTGTTTTACTGTGACACTTCAAGACAAATCTTTTGCTAATTTTGGTTTATCGTGAAATACCTCATAATGTTGAACAGCTCAGACATCTTTGTGGCAGTAAAATTGCCCTGATAAGCCAAAAGCATGTTTTGTTTTGTTTTTTTTACTTGCTGTTGAGCATGGATAAAGGGGAGTGCACAGCTGTGTGTACAGGGAGGAAGAAATTGAATTCAGAGTTTTGAGTATGTAGGCATACATGATGGAAAACTCATCTAGACAGTGTAGCTTAAAGAGCTTCATATATAGGTAGACACACACACACTATCATCTGGTGGTAAAGTATTTAAGTGACAAATAGTGATGACTTAAGTAGATTGAAAATGAGCTGGAGATAATCAAAGGTGTGATTTCAGCATTTTGCATCAGCATCGCTTAAGCAGTCTTTACCTTCCTGGTTCTAGCTACTTCTTCCTAGCTTTTGCCATCCTGTTCATTACATTGGCACTGCAAGGAGCTAGATCTGAAAACTGATCTGAAAGGCTACTGAGTAGGAAAGCTGGTTCAATTACCTCACGGTGCTGTGTTTTACAAACTGTTCTGTCAACATAGAAATGGCATAGGGTGGAAATGAGGTGCTGAGGAACATGGGTGTAAGATTTGTCGCTGCAAAAATGCACGTTGATCCTTTACTTCAGTGTTAATCCTGTAAATGTGTGTGGTAATTGTAGAACAATTTCTGATGGTTTCTGGGAAGCACCCTATTTTAAAAGGACAGAGAAAAATGATCAATTCTTTGTTTCCAAGGGTGTTACATAATTTTTGTGTGTTAAAGTTTTGCTTTTGGTTTGGAGGGAGTTGAACTTTAGTCTCCCCTACTGAATTCGAAAATTATTTTTATGTTGGCTTTACAAAAAGCTATGTCCGTGAAGAATAACCATGACAGAGATCTATAAATGTATAGAAATTGTGGTATAATGTGAGGTGGTTCTTTCTCACACTGTTATTTAGTCTGACTGAAAAAACACCTTTCTATTTTCAAGTCAACTTCTGTTGAAATGCTTCTTGCCTTAGCTCTGTCTTACTTTTCATTTCCTCAGCTTACTCAAATACAGAACATGGAGAAGGCCACAAACAGAGAAGAAAACTAATTTTTTTGTCTTGTCTTAAATTTGAGCATGTACATGAACTTTTTTGTTTGTTTCTTGAAGAAGTTTCAGGTCTTCTAAAGGGTTCAGATGGGAGCAGGATTTTTTCAGCCTTTTTAAGGAAAATCAAGAAGTGCTGGCAGACCCTTGGTTGTATAAACTCTTCTGCTTAAAAGAGAAGTGACTCTTCCTTGCCTGGATAAAAGTGGGGAAAAAAAGACAGAAGAACTTGAACTGACTGAAACAGTTCCTTGGTTCTTCTGAAGCTACAGTGGCAGTAAGGCACTGACCAACAGGATTCTGAGACAGCGTAAGAGGCTCTAACGCTCATTGCTCACTCTTCCTATCAAGCTTCATCATCTTTGCACAGTTTCAGAGTGAACCAGAACTGCATCATGCCAGCAATGTCAGCCCAGTTGCATCTCATTTGAGAAAGAACTCTAATGGCTAGGTTTGGATCTCATGGTTTAGAATCTGGTACTCTGGTTGTAGGCTGAACATCCTCTGACTGTGACGAAGGATCTCCACTGAACAAAGCAGAAGTGTCTGGGAGGCCCCTTGTGAAGTCAGTATTTCAAACATGCATAAGCCTTCAAGTTAAAAAGACTGGTTGAATGAATAAACCCAGAGTTATGCCATCAGAGGACTGCTATCTCCAATTCTACGTAGAGAAGAAGAGTCAGGAAGGACTAAATTTGGATCTCGCCATGAAGCCAAAAATAGGCAGCCTCAGCAAAAAGGATACATAGTGGATTGTCCCTTTCTTCAACTATTCTGAGATGGAGAGTAAGAAAATCCATCAAAGTCTGATTAACAAACTCAGTGAGAAAAACAGTGAAGGGAATCAGTTTTCTGTCACTGTCATGTGAGGATTTTGCTAAAACATGCTAAGCAGAATCTGTCTCTCTCTTTTAGCATTTTGGAGAGAATATCCTAATATCGTCCATCAGAAAGCATAGCTACCTCCAGTTCTGATGTAGTTTGAGAGAGAAAGATACTTGGCAGGAGAGGGTGTGTCACCCCTATCACACTATTCAGTATTAAAAAAACATCAAAAGAACTTTGATAAGGAAATTTCTACAAAAGAAGAAAAGCATACTACTTATCCAATCTGAGATAAAATCCTTATTCAGTATCATTCTTTTTAGAATTAAAAAACTTCACATTTGGGATGAAGGCTTCTTCCAGGCAAAATTGAAAGACTGCTAGGTATTAAAATTATACTGTTCATTCAAAAGAAGATACTTTATCCCTCTGTAAGATGGATATACGCATAAAGAAGACCTAATGCAAAACTACCTCATAAACAGAATAAAAAAGTGTTCTTTTTTTTTTTTTTTCAGATGTTACCTGTGACTTACACTATTAAAGCCACATTTACTGTTATAACCACTTTATTTGTTGCACCAATACTAGTATAGATTAGTAATCCAGCATCTGTTAAAAGGTGGGGGAAAAGTTAAACATTAATCTAGGCTCAGTGCCAGAAAAGACTTCCCAGATTCTGTACTTATGGCCAACTCAATTTAACAGCAGTTCATTACCATTATGATACCTACAAGGTCTTGCCATTTGAGGAAAAGTACTATGAGCATTTTAGGAGGTTGGCAGTATTGCTGGTTAACATCTTACTGTCATCCTTTTGGATGGCCTCTTTTTGAAGTCTTTGGAGGGGGGGTGGGAATCAAAATGTCACAGCTATGAAGTAGTGTTCTGTTAACAGTTTTCTCATAGATGGGCATTGGGGGGCGGCAGCATGACTTGTAACACTAGCCTGGCACATTCAGTCTTGAATACTCATAGAAGACTTCACAGAAATTTGCCTTATTTCAAGGGGGAAAATAAAAGTGAACGTTTGTCCCTTCAAGGATCAGTAGTTTCTTGTGCAGAAAGTTTTCACTGGAGCTGTACAAGATTTTAAAGCAGCTTGTAACAGCTTCCAAATAAAATGGGTTAGAAGGATTCTCAGGAGGTTATCCAGTTCAATAGCTTCTGCTACCCTTTCATCAGTGTTCTGTTCAGAAAAATTCTTCCCCAAGAAGGTCCCATGGTGACAAATGAATATGACCTGTTTAATATTCACCTTTTGTGTACATAAATAATTTTATTAACACAAATGCAAACTTGGAGAGATGGTCACACATAACAATCATCTGGAGAGTTCTGGAGTTAGTCTGCAAAATGATCAGGAAACAGCTCAGCTATGTAATGTGCCAGCGCACGAAGAAAGTATATATAGTGATGTCTTAAGTCATTCAAAGAGAAATTCAGCCTTTGATTTTTGGGATAAGGTGAAACTGCAGTCCTTTCTTTACAAGAAGGAAGCAAAACAAGCATTGTGGCTTGCTGGTTTACCAGGCAAAAGTCATTCTGTGGAGGAGCTACATTAAGAATATTCCTTTTGATGTTGAAAGTTTGAGTAGAACTTTCTGGAGGTTGAGCTATTACGGCTAAGCTGATATTGTCAAAATTTAAGACAGCTTTCTTTTGAGGCTTTTGTATTATTTGTCAGTGGAAGCATTCCTGAGTATAATTCACACTGTCTGCTTCTGGCATCTAACTCTGGGTGGCATTTGGGAAGCTTTCTAGACAAGAAAAATAAAAGTTTATTGTAGGTGATCACTCTGTCTGAGTGACTCTATGCGCATGCATTTTTCTCCATACAATTTTCTTTGGAGTTTGGTAAGGCAAGCAGTTTAAAATGGCTGTATAAATTCTTTGAGTACTTCTGTGTTTGTGATGATGGTGCTACTGGATTGTTGCTTCACCAACTGCTTTTCTCCCTCCCCCAATGGTAAACTAAGAATGTTTTTTGTAGAGCTCTTTCAATCTCTTCAGACAGAAGTTCAGAGAAGCCTTTTACAGACCAAGTATTAACCACTACTGAAAGCGCTGGCAGTATCACTGTAGCCTGGCTGTTGTTTTTTAGGTCCAGGCTCAAAAACTTTATGGACTGTTCTGGCAAAATCATTGCCAAATAATATACTGGTTAAGCAAAACTTGCAACTCCCTTTTTGGTATTGTGTACTACTGTGAATGCTAGTTTGATGTTTTATGAAGACTGTCAATGCCTCTTCAGTTTGTTATGTTATCTTGTTTTCTTTATTTTTTAAAGACTTGCAGTAGCAAGCAAAACAGTGACATCATTACTAGAAGAAATGTGTTTTGTTTACTTCCATCCTGTCCACTTAAGAATGCAACACTGGCATTGGAGGTGGCTCTAGACTTGTTCTTTCTGAGCAGAAGGATGTATGGGTCCTAGGAGGTTCATCTCTAGGTTCATTTCTCTGGTTCACTAGTCTAGTATCTATGATCTTACCAGTCAGCATCAGCGAAATTTTGCTGGCTGACTGCTTCTGTCCACAAGTTCACTGCTAGGTACCATACACAGTTGATACTGTTGAGTGACTGCAAACTGGGACTCATAGATGTCCTTGAAAAGAATTCCACAGGAAAAAAAATTAAAACCTATCATCCTAGATGTGAAGTTTATAGCCAAGAATGCCTTTTAGTGATTCTTGTGCATCCTGCATAATTGCAAGCCTTGTTGGCATCGTTAGTGAAGAGCCTTTTAACTCAAGACATAAGAAATACTCTGGAAGTGTAAGTTGACCTCATTGAGGCCTGTAGCTTTTTACTCTAAAAGGCAGAGGTCTTCATTTATGAGGTAGAACATCTCTGCAGTCTTCGTTTTTTAGTTTGCATTTTTGTCCCCTGAGAATTGTAGACCAAGAAAACCTGCAGACTACCGTGTTCAGGAGGACATTTTGCATATAACTTTTTTCTACTTTCTTTTTCAAGGACTTTTCTCTAAGATACTGAGGAAACACAAAGATGGATTCTTTCTTGGTAATGGAGAAGAGATGCCTTCAGACAACAGATTTTAATTTCATTTTCTTATGTTTAGAAGTCCACATTCCTACATAATATTAATGATAAACTGTAATTCACAGAAAGTATTTCAGATTCCTAGTACTAGTGTTTTGCTACAGGTACGGCTGTTGACATTGGTCATCCTGCAACACAAAAGATAAATGCAAGCTACTTAGCAGCTAGAGCACCTTGTTCATGGAGACTGGTGACTGAAAAGTTAATCCAAGTGACATCACTCTTATAAGTAACCAGCTTGCTTTGAATAATTTTAATGATCTTTATGGCTAACTGGTCATAGAAATCCAGTCTTCAAAGGGACCTGTGTTGACAGATATTTGCAAGAAAAATGACTGACTGAAGGAAGCTTTTTCATAAAGAGATACTGCCAAAAGTATACTTATCATTTGTTGGACTTAATCATGCAGCTCGAAGAAGTAATATGCCAAACTTCAGAAGTTCTCTGCAGTAGTCCCATGCAAAATTTTTTTAGGGTAGGTTGTATCTAGACCAGAGACAGTGTTACAGTATGTCAACTGCAAGCATCCCGTCAAACCCTCTCTTGTCAAATGGGTGAAAAAAATAATGCATACAACATAGTCTCTATTATTTACCCTTATCAAGACATTTGGGAAGGACACTTCTAGAGGGAGGTGGGCAATCTAGCTATATCGTACTTTAAAATAATGGAATTTCTTTTTCCCTGAAGATGCTTAAGAATGTTCTGGGAAATAAGACCTTCTAATTGGTCTGCCAGGCAATTCTGCCTTCCCATAGGAGAGTTCAGGTACTGACAGCATAACAGCAGTGGGTTTTATATATTCACAGAAAAGGAAGAACCAAGTCCTTGTTCTTTCAGAGAGCTGTTATATCTGGATTTTGAAGCAATGTAGTATTCTCAGACTGGTATTTTCAGGGGGTTATCCAGAAATGTCTCTAAAACATTTTTCCTTGAAGACTACAGTTCATGTATGCCCCTCGATACAGAAAATCCCAAAATGAGAGATCATAACAGACTAAAAATTGGTCATGTAGTTTATGTACACACAAACTTCAGTTCATTCTCAATGTCTTTGTCTCATTGATGTGGTCTGGCAGTGTATTCTCCAGAAGATTCTACTGTAAGTCCTGAATTAGACTTGCATAAGAAACAAAAATGGAAACCCTCCTTCTGTGCAGCGTTTCCTTTGTCAGTCTGATACTGGTCTGAGGTCTTCTATGATCTTCATCTTTGATAGTGATATAAAACTTGCTAGTTGACTCCTTTTTATTAGGAGTCATATTGCAAGATGAGAAAGCGCAATAGCTGGATTATTTTTAGATAATTTTTTTGTTTACTCTGTATCATTGAGACATCTGTGTAAGTCAGGTTTGTTGTCTCCTCTTTCAAATGGTTAACTAAGCATTTGCTTTTTTCTCAGTTTAAGGCTATGATTTGAAGAGCTGTTGCCTGAAGTGCATGCATGATTCCACTTAGTGTTTCATAAAAATATAGCTATTTACAGCTCTAATCTAAGGAGCCTACACCAAATCATTAGAACTTCATCCTCTCATTCTCTTTTGTCCTCAATCCTTAGTTAACCCAAAGGGAAATATCATGGCATATAGTTCACATAACATAACGCATACTACAAGACAACTGGGAATACTTCTTAATACTCAAATGCTACTTAATAAGGTCAGGAGAGAGCTTATGAGAATGAGACGCTATGTGTGAACATTGACTAAACTATTTAAGATGGTGCTGCATAGCAGTAGTTGTCCTTACTGTACTAGAGTTCTGGAAAACTCACTGCCTCTCTTGAATACTATGACTGTATTCAAAGTGTGCAGAGTAACTACGTGGAGCCCCTCTGGGTTAGATGACTTATCTGCAGGCAGACTCTCAAGGAGCAGTTACCTCATAGCAATATTATCTGCAGAAATATGTTGGCTGCATAGACTTTTGCAGTCTGTTTTTCTTTCCTGCCACTGTGGAATCTTCTGCTTGATGTCTGCGTGATTGTAGAGTCACTGAAGGTTATTTAGCTTGGTCCTTTCTTGGTAAGATAAAAGAACATGTATAGGCTTGCGTGCGATGTTCTTTGAGCGGGTTCAATCTCATTTATGGAGTATATGTATTCCAATAATTGAAAAAATCTAGATAATAAGCTAACCGCGGTTTGAATTTTTTTTATTGTTGTACTATGAAAGTCTCTACTTTCTGTTCTTGCTTACCTCACATGGAGAAACTAGAAAACAGAAAAGGCAAGACAGTCACTGAAACCAAATTGGGTTTCTGTAGCACTGTGATGGCTGTCTCATGCCACATGCAAATATTCTAAGATGTTTTATCTGTGGAAGATACACGTAGATATTTAGAAAACAATAGGAGAAAAGAGGCTTTGTCCTCTTTCTCCCTCCTTTGTATTTTGCTACCTCTGTTTTTTGATGGCATAATGTGCAGACGTGTGTGGCAGGGAACTCTTTATGGGAGAGGATCACCAAAATGGAACTGTACAGGCAGATCCCTGTGTGTAAAGAAAAAGCATTCACTGGTCCCTGAAAAATCTACTTGATTGCATTTCATAAAACAGTTGTGAAAAGCTCATTTTTCATTTGGTATCTGATGTTATGCAATCAGTGCATTATAGATCCTTGGAAAAGGAGAGGAATGAGGTACATTTCTTAAAAGAGCATTAGGTTCCAGTAAATATTCCCAAATGGCAAATGTCAGAATCGAGATGCAACTAAGACGTTGCTTAGCAACTGTGGCAGTCTCTGGTGGCCACAGATGAATACAGCAAGTGTTACAGCAGCAGTGCTGCTGTAAAGCGAGTTTGTCTGAAGAAGGATGTCTAAAGAAGCTAGTTTTCCTCATGAAATTTAACAGTGATGTCTTCCTCATTCTGGTGAACCTTCAGACTACCTTTATAAGGGATGGGAAACAACAACCTGACAATAAAACTGATTTTGCAAATTGATGTTTTCCTAGTGGTGAACAACACTCTCAAATATTTTGGTATTATATTTTGTATTATAGTAGCAATAAGCTCTAATATTTCTGTTCTTTGACTTGTCTTTAGAATTTGAGGCTGGATTATATTGGATTAGTTGTGCATAGGCTATAGTAACAGAACTGGGAGAAAAAATCATTATATCTGAGGATAAATTGCTTTCAATATTTTTTTCTTCTTGCATCAGCCCTAATATCCTCTGCAACCCTTGCAATGCTCACTGCTCTACATTTATTCAACTGTATTATGTGTTCTTAGTTCCTACTGGCAGCAGCTTTGTTTCTTGTTTCCTTCATTTAAAGATTTCCTAGTGCCAACATATTTTGAAATGTAACTTCTTAGTTATGCAACTAATAACAGTTGTGAACTGTTTTGAACATTATTCTGAAATGAAATTTCAGGTGGAAGACAAAGAGGATAAATGGGATGTAACAGCTGAAACCTATGTAGGAAAGCACAGTCAAAATTTGTATAAATTTTAACTGTACTCATTTGAATCAACAAGTCCTGTAAGTTTGAGGATCTGAATCAAAAATGCATTGCATTGTGTTGTATTTCAGGTTTCTCCCAAAGTTTTACTTGAATTTTCTGAATTAAAAAACAAAAAACCCCTGCAATCAAAACAAAAACAACAACAAAAAACAAATGCCACCCAAAAAATGCTGGTTTTGACAGGCACTTTAAAGGCTTTGTCAGTTGCTTGTGTCCCCCAGTTTGGACTTCTGAAATTAACCTTCCCCTGGTAGTACTTTAAGCCTTGCAATGTACCTTGCCCTTAAAACAAAGACATTCATAGCAGTGTTTATTTGACATCCTGCTTATCTAAATTGTTATGTAGGATGTTCCTATAAAAACAAATTCTGAAGTATACCCTTTTCATTACTTTTGCTTCATCTTTAAATATTAAAACCACTGTCTTTTATCTATTTGCATCCAAAGTATGCCTTGAAGAATTTTGTAAGATCCTGTTAAAATTAGTATTACTTGCAATGCCTTCAAGTGTATTTCCTCTATATTTTTATCAGCAGCACTTACTGAATGAATAGTTTATCTCACCGTGTGTAAGAAACTGAGAAGCTGAAAGAGTTACTCTCTCAAACACTTGGCAAAAAGAGGACCTTGTGTGAAGGAATGTTATCCCACTAACAAGATAAGGTGCACCTGGAAGGGAGGATCTTGCAGAGGCAGGATAGGCTTTCCTGGGCATTATGTTGAGTAATTGGGATTGGGTGTGGTTTTTAAGGCAAGCCTGAGACAGCATTGCCCCTGCATCTCTGATGGGGGGTGGTAGGAAGGAACACCAAAATCACTAGACACCCTCCCCATCCTTTCAAGAAGGTTCAAGAACAACAGACTATGTATGCAAAGTTATTAGCATACAAAGCA
>KL283819.1:14637-25437 GCA_000699545.1 Podiceps cristatus
GTATAACAATTCAAAGACGAGTACTTTTTTTTTAATGACTCAGCTTACTGGTAGAAAATTTTTTGAAAGGTACCTCCTCAACTCTGTAATTACTGCTCTCTTGCTGAAGATGTGACACTCCTTCAGAAGACTAGTGGACTAGTCATCTTTGTACCTTTAAAGGTCCTATTTTAGAGGGTTTTTTTAGTATCTGGCAGCTAACGCTGATCTTCAGCAAATCAGCCTTACAGCTAAGTTCATAGAATAGCCCAAGTTGGAAAGGATCTCAAAAGATCATCTGGTCCAACCTTCCTTGGGAAAGGGAGCCTAGGTGAGATTATCTAGCGCTCTGTCCAGTCTCATCTTGAAAACCTCGAGCGATGGGTATTTTACCACATCCCTGGGAAGGTAGTTGCACTGAATCACTGTTCTTACTGTAAACAAATTCTTTCTTACGTAAGTTCTTCCTTTTCATGATTCTTTACCTACTAACTGATTTCAGCCAGACTTCAAAGGTATAGAAACCTTGAAGCTGGTTCATACAGACTTTGAGAACTGCTGGTTGGATAGAAGTAGAAGGAATCTCAAGTTAGTGTTCTTACTGAGGTAGAGGCAGGGCTTTTACACAGTAGCTTCTGTTTAGTAGCAGTCAGCTCATCAATTTAACTTTCAGCAAGCCAGAGGATATGCTTTCTTTTCTCTCCTGGGAGAATTCCAAAGCCTGTATTGACAAGAGTAAGTTACACAGAACTGGGGAAAAAAAAAATATCACTTACTTTCAGTTCTGTTAATTTTTTTTTAAATGTGAAAATATGAAGAAAAAACTTCCTGTTTTGTGTGCATGTATATTTTTTTTCTGCCTGTTTATTGTTTTTTCTTACTGATAACTACTTTTTAAAGGTAGCCTGCAATGGTATCAACAGAAATAAAGCTTTTTCATTTTGCCTTAATGTTGGGGGCAGCACCAGAGAAGTGAAGTGTAAATGTTTACATTGCAAAGTTTGGAGTCACTATGCCCATCTTCGTACTGCTTTTCTTTGGAACTGATTAGTTCTGACCTGTCCAGAGAGGATACAGTACAACAGTGAAAATTAAATCAGTGCATTGGTGGTACTTGCACAGGTTACTTCTGTCATATTTCAGCTGTGCTAAACACAAATTTTGTTTGAAGGATAGAAGACTCTTTGGTTATTTCTACTACAGGTTTCACTCACTGAGAAATGTGTTTGAAAAGTACTAATGATCACACTGTTAATCTTTCTGTATTTATGCATTTAGCATACATTTTGGGTTTTTTGTTGTTTTCAGTGGTGGGTTATCAGCTTGATCTTTCTCAAAGAGTTGCTAATAAAAGCAAACCTAAGTGGTTTGTTAATGATACCAATTGTCACTAGAGTAACTAGGAACCTTCAATGACTGTAGGATAGCCTAGGAACTAGGCTCCAAAAAAGCTTCCTTGCTAGGGTCATAGTAGTTTACACCATCACCACCCCCCTGGGAAAATATTCTGAAAATATTTTGTTCATCTTGGGCTTGTATTATATGTAGCTTTAAGATGTTTACAAATCAAGAAATGGCATGGGACAGTTGACAAATGCAGTCCTTGCTGTGTGTCATTTTAGCATTAACTGTATAAAATAAAGTACCTTCCTAGTTTTATTATATTTCTCAAAGCACCTTAGCATACTGGACAGATTCAAAACCCAGGTTTAAGTGGCTGTGATAATAGGCTACAAATGTAAACGTGGGCAAAAGCGAAAAAGGGTAGATGTCACTTTATTTCTTCAGATAACATCAGTTTTCTTTAGAAGAATGTAATCTAATGCAAGACTTGGTTTTACAGACTGAGTTGGTTTGGAAAGTAGTTTGCTAGTGGTTTTTACTGTTATTTTTAATAAAGACAAAGCATAAATGAAATGAAGGCAGGTTAGGAGAGATGTGAGAGTTGCAAATCGTGGGGTAGGGGATTTTTGTTCTTGTTGTGATGGGTTGGTTGGTTTTATTTCTAGGCTTTTTATCTGATCTTGAGTAAGCTAGTTGGGATTCTTTCTCTACAGGTCAGTTCTCCATCTGTAAAGTAAGTGCAAGGTATATCCATTCAGTAGAGGGACAAGCCATGTCTTTGTTAGCAACGGAGTCATAAAGTACCAAGCATAATAAAAGTAAATTTGACTGCTTGCCCACTCTGGTCATAAATATTTTATTTCATAATGCAGTTAGAATTAAGATTCCTATCTCCTGTCTCTTTGTCGATCCCTCCCCCCTACCATGTTTCTGCTTCCCCTGCATGAACTGTGTGGGTTTTTTTTTCTCCAGTAGTCTAAGTCTGGGAAACATTTGATATTCTCAGTGAAGTGTGTGTGAGGACAGAAGAGATAAATGGTGTCCAAATGGTGTCTTTAGCTTTGTCTAAAATTGTTAATTGGAGGGGAATGTTAATAGCTTTTTGTATACAATAGAATTTATTTTCATCTGTTAAAGAGCAATTCAAAAATGCTGTTACATTCACACATAACTTACTGTCGGTACCTGGTTTTGGATCTGGTACTTCAATGTTTGAAATTCTTCCATCGGGATTCAATGAGTTGAGATCAGAATGATCATATCTAGAATCTTAATTGCAAATTAGTTCAGTATTATAAATGTGACAATTTCCATGTGCATTGTTCAAGATCAGTGTTTGATATCTGGGTTGAAGGTGACTGCAGGTACCTGGCAGAAGGAGAGAGTCCTCTAATCCAATCTGGTTCGCCAGTAGGTGTATTTGGAAAGTTGTTCTCTAAATGTCTTTACTTTTATGTGTTACTGTTTGAAGTGTGTGTCCCCAAATGGTGAGATCCATCATTGGATGCTGGTTCTCTTGCAACGGGAAAGCTGCATCAAATTTTGAGTTACTGTATTTATAGGTGACTGTATTTATATAATATATATACTTATAAACTCTATAAATTATTTTAATTCCTAGATATTAAATACTGATAAGATGCACAGTAAGGTACATTTTTCATATGTTTTTACTGTGAAGTCATACTGTACTATGTAATTAAAAACCACAAATGATTACTTGTAAGCTGTCTTTAATAGTGAAGAGGTTTAGATGAGCAAGAACTCCAGTTCTGGTATATGCCAAGAAGACCTAGTGTTTAGGGGGTTTATTATGTTTATTTTTTTCCTAATATGGTTTTTCAAGTTAGGGTTTTGTTTGTTTTTGTGTTGTGTTGGTTTGTTTTGGTTTGTTGTTGTTGTTTGGTTTGTTGTTTTTTTGTTTTTTTTTTTTTTTTTTTAATATGTGTTATTTTCAGGAAAGAATATGGCCAGGGAAATCAGTTTCTGTCTTCGTAGCAAAAATTACTGGGGGGGGTGGGACAGGACATACTTCAATGCTGTCAACCTCTGCTAAAGATGAGAAACTCTTGGGACAATCTGTGACCCCTTAAGAGGTTACTTCTCCCTGTTGGTTCTTGTCACAAATTACTATTCTCTTTGATTATCAAATGCAGACGCATGAATTCTGCAAATCAAGTTTGTGTTAGACGTAATTAGTTTTAGGCTAAGCCATTTCAAGCTTCACCAGTTATAGTCCCTTAAGGATACCGTGACACACTAGACATGGATTTTTCTCAAAAGTCTGACCTTTTTAGTTGATGCAGTACTCAACTTTGTGATGATGACACTTTGTTTGGGATAACTGAGTATTAAGTAGAGCCATCCAACCAGCTGTGGGTTATAAATATACTCCTTCTTAATTTATTTTCCTGGTATGTTTAAAATAGATACCAAGTCACTAAATTAATGGGTAATCCAAATAGATGAGTGAATAGAGAATTTTCACAAAAAAAAAATTTACAGCTCAAATTCTACAGCCTGCAACTCTGGCCTCATGTGATCAGGAAAACTTGAAAATGTTATGGAATAAAGTTTGTCATCCAATTTAAAGTACCAAAGTAATATTTAATAGTAAAATACTTAATTGCTATCAAGTCAGTTGGCAGAAAGCTTAGTATGTGTATGTATTTATATGAGCCACCATTTTTTTTTTTCCTTTCTTTAAATAGAGAATAAAATGTTTGCACATACTGCAGGATGTTCACTGGAATCTTCTTAAAAGGATGAGATAGTATGGATTTCCATCTTTACTAATACTCATGGTATTGAATTCATAGTATTAAGTGTAATCAACATTTATCTGTAACTGAGTATGTAAGTCTGGAAATATTTAAATAACATTTCACATTAGGAGCTTGGTATTGCCCATAGAGCAGGGGCAGATTTTGTCTCCCTTTCTTCTTGATACTTTGTCCAAAATCAATGAGGTTCAGGGTCCTTCCACCACTGTATAATCTAGTACAAAACCAGGAGTTAAATGGGATCTTTAATCTGCTTCTTTACAGTACTTTATTGAAAGCTTAAAAAAAAAAAAAAAACCCTACATATTATTATATATGTAATTAATATTATTGCACCTATTGCTTTTATGTCAGAGGAGTAGTTATGAGCATTTAAAAACAATTAAGATGGTATACAATTGAAGATATCAAATATATTTCATTGTGGGAACAGCCTCCCTGCTCTGTCCCTAAACAGCCTGAATAACCAGATGACACAGACTTTATGGGACACATGTAGTGCTTTGTCAGCCTCTGGAAGATCTGCCTGTCCATTACACCAAGGCCTTGACTCATATATCCACACCTGGAAAACACAAGGCTGTTCTGTTGTATGTTCTGGTGCAGCAGCCTTGGTGTTTCTGTGAATACTCTGTCAAGACAGTTCAAGGAACTGAGTTTAATAAATCACTGATCCTACTAAATACATAGCTGGAGGTTAAACTTCCCTATCTAGCTCAGTGCTGTAGTTATACAGGTAATGTAACTTGGTTTTGAAAGGCTGGTGTGCAACACACTAGTCTTGAAGCAGTTCTCTGTTCCCTCTTCTGTCCTGTCTTGTGCTGGCTTAAGTGTTAAAAGCAGCTGCATTATTAATAGCGCCAAACAACTGATCTGGGCTTTTCATTTGCTGGGTTGTTTTGTACTTGTGGGGTTAAACTAAAAGGCTAGTTTTAATGTGGCTGAAGTCCCTCATCTGAATTCACATGCAAACTCACCAGTGCTTGCATCATATTCTTCCTTTATTTCATCCTTCGTATGCAAACGTAACTGCCTACTGTGTAATGTATCACACACTAATCAGCAACACACTTTATGTGGAGTGGGTGCAATTTTGTTATTAATGTTTATTCAAAAACAATGGTAAGGTTTTTTTCTTTTAAAGAACCAAATACAGAAGGATTTTCCCATCAATTGTGTGATTACTTGCAGGACATTCCTCTGGTCCTCCTTTGCTTTTGTTCAAATGTCTTTGTTTCTCAGTGTATATAACTGAGTTGACATGAGCGCATTAGCATTAGGTGTAAGTCTGCACCTCAGAAATCAATAGGCCATATTGTGCTTTGCTGCTTGTTTAAGGTGCTGCTGATGCAGATAAATACAACTGTGCCACTTACAACTAGTGTGACATTATTTCAAAATTTATACCTACTAGCACTGAATTTTAAAAGTGTGCAAGAAGATAGTAATGAGAAAAGAGTCTCTTATAGGTAATAATTTAAGATGTTGCATTTTGTCCCAAAACAACTTGGGCAAATGGAGTATAGCGAGATCATAAGTCTACCAACTATGCAGTGAGTATAATGAGAAAATGGGGGTATGTTGAAGGTAGAACATGGCAAGAATGAATACCATTTCAGGTTACCTTTTGTCATGAAAACTCCTTTCAAAACTAGTTCTATGGTTCTTTATATTTATTTCCATGATTGGAGCTATATAAAGAAACAATCTCGTGTTTACCACCTTCTGCTTCCTGTTCCTTGGTCAGTTTAGCAAAGAATTAAATAATTTAAGTCTGGTAATCTGTCTGCAGAGCTTGTTCTAAGCATGCTTAAGTTGAAGAATAAGTGTTTGATGATGAAACTTTTATAAAGTGCAGTTTGGGTACTACCTTGGGCAATTTTTCTTACAGGCCTTTACAAATTTGAGACGTGACAAATCCTTGCTTAGCAGCAAATACAGAAAAATAATTGTCTGCCCATTGACCCAAGAGAATTTAATCTGCCACTGTACACTTTTACTAGTGTAAATAAATCTTATTCTATTTTGTATGCTTGGTACAATAAGAAATTGATTGCCATAGAAATTTGTTAGAGTGACTGCTTATTGTTGTAAAAAGGTGAATTACCTGCATTACCTAGGATTCTTAGCCTATTAATATGGTAGGTTACCAGCACTAAAAGCATGCTTTTCGATTATTCTCTTCTGTCTACTAATAAATAGAATATGAGGTTGGTAAGTTTGTTTTTCAGTTCCCGTCCTTCCCCTACATTAGTTTCTTTTGGAAAACATTTAGCCTCTGATTAATGAGTAACTGTCTTCTGGGAAGGGAGGCACAGTTGCTAGTAGAATTTAGTAGCAGTAGCTAACTAACATCTATGGAGTAAGGTACCGTTCCTTAAAGAAAGATGCTTGTGACAAATAGTTCTAACAGTAGGTATGGGTAATAAAGTTTTGGTAAATGGTAATTTTTACAAGAAACTTCTTGTGGGTTTTTTGTTTGTTTTTTCCCTCTAATGTTACTTGGAAGGTTTCTTATAGTCAGTTTTGGTGGGTTTGGGTTTTTTCCCTTCACTTTAGCCTTCCTATTGATATTTCTGCTTAATTTCTGTGATTGTTTTGTTGAATCATTCAAAAGCAATCAACCATAGTCAGTGGTCACTCTGTGACCATCTGCATTAGCTACTTCTTTCTCTTCTTATTTAATTGTGACAGCCTTGCAGAAAATAAGTTTTTAATACTAGAGGTGCTTATGTATACCTTACATATCAGATGGTGCTTTTCAGGCTGCCAAAAACCTGGATTAGTCAGCCGTACATGTCCTGTGTGCTGTTCTCATCCATCTCACTACGTTGGCTTTCAGCTGCCTTTAACCAGTTCCATAAGCAGAAACCTGGGGGCAGATGTGGTGGATAGAGAACTGCAGAAACCTCTTCTTTCTGATGAAGGAAGAGTTTATGCTGTCAGTTCAGTAGTACTGAAAATCAAACGTGTAGATGATACCTATTTTGGAGGTGGAAAATGGTAAAATGCTGTACACATAGATGATTGCCTAAGTTATTCATAATAGAACATCTGTTTACATAATCACGTTAAAATCATGTGCTTTACTTACCCTATTTTGTATTTAATTTTATACTCAAGATGCCTCATGTATTTATGGAATTTTGTTTTCCTGTAAAACAAATCTCAGTCTTTGAGTACATGAATTGTACGGTGTCTCTCTGGTGAGGTGTGATTTACCAAGGAATAACTCAGGAGCCAAAAAGCAGTCTGTAACTTCTGGTGCAAGAGTCCGTAATTGTGAGAATTCTATGGCATCTGTTGCAGATATTGTGGGTGACTCAGTTTTCATGTCACCAAACTGACATGGGATATTAAAGAGTAAGAAAGATGGTATCCGTTTGGCAAGAAAGAAGATGTGCACATTATAATAGTTTTATTTAAAAGAGAATTAACTTGCGATATTCTTTTTCTATTTAAAAAAAAAAGGCATGAAAACACAAAAAGCCGAGGGAGTTACACGTGCCAGTACCCCACGTAACACCTCTGCTTTTGGCACAAAACACTAAGATCTCATGTCCCTTCATCCCTCGTGTTTGCAGCGTGGCTGTTCCTCTGCGCCGCCTGGGCGGCAGCAGCAGCGTCGCGGGGCACGTTTCAGGAGGAGGAGGATCCGCCCAGCGTGTTATATATATGTTATATCGTGCACATACGTGCACCACGAAACCATCGGGGAGGCGCTGTATCGCTCCCCGTCGTGGTGACGCGCCAGGGCGCCCGTTTTCTATTTTTAGCCGGTTGCCGGGCAGAGTTGCACAGGCCTGGGGATGCGGCTCCGCCTCGCGGATGCGGATTGGTTTATGCAAAGCAGGGGTCCCCCAGCCAATCCCAAGCGGGTATGCAAATTTCAGGCAGTCCCCGGCGGGGAAGTCTGGCGCTGCCGGCCCGGGAGCTGGTGAGGGGCAAGATGGCTGCGGGGGCTCCCTCCTGGCTGCCCTCTGGCAGTCACGGAAAGAAAATTCAGCATTGCACGTGGAAAATAGGCAAACAGCTTTCCTGCCCCCAAAATACAAAGATTATGAAAAGTTTCTACCAGGCTTAAATTAAATGAAATTATGAAACAGCTGGGTGCTTTGCATACTGAAGACCACCTCCTCCAGTCTGAGGTGATGCACTTGGTGGGAGTTCAGTGTGTGTGTGTGTGTGTGTGTGTAAGGACTGGTTACAGGAAGGAACAGGCAAGCCAGGCAGCGGGTGCACTGCCTCTCCTGAGAAACGGTATCTTCCCTAGAAGAAATACTGATAATACTTTATAAAACAGCAGGGTCCCACAGCCAACTAATCAACTGCTATTTTAGTTCCATTTTAAATTTTTGCTTTTTTGTCACTGAGAAAATATTTGAAAAAAAACCCCTTCTAAAAGACACTGGTATGCATGACACTTAACGTTTTAATGCAGCATCACTTTTTTGTTGCAAGTTTTCACTTTTTGGCATTTAAGAAGCAACCTCAGGGAATGACCACTGTTAGCATCAGACAGCTCACCTCACAAGTCTAATGTCATCAAGTTGAAAGTGTTTGAAGTCCAAGGTTACATCACTACAGGTAGTTTGATATGTAATATTCTGACTAGTTTAGAAAACTTTACAGAATGTTAAGGGTAAATACAGCATTTTTTTTTTCATTAGGCTACTGTTACTCTGCAATTGAACAGAAGACTTGTAAAGAGATGTATGTTAAAAGGATGCAGTTCTGCAAACATTAGTTATACCTTCTTATAGCTGTAGCCTGATGAACTTTCACTTGAAATTTTCCCTATAAAAGAAAAAAGTACTGTGTTTTATAATACATAGAAAAGCCCAAACATGAACAGAACATCTTGCCTTTTTTAAAAAAAAACCTTTTTTTTTTTCAGTGTTGTGTATTTTTTGGTCTGCATGGGCATGAACAAATGATTTGGGTTGTTCAGATTTTAAGTTTGGAATATCAAAAGTTGGACAAGTTTTTAATTGTAGATGTGTTCTGCCAGTTACTGTCCCCTTCTGTGGAATAACTAGCTTTTCGTCATATTTAGGATAATGGTAACTGTTAATCCTGTGCCGAAGATGGAACTGCAGTATAAAATTTAAACTGTGTATAACGAAATTATTCCACAACTGTATCTTAAAAGGTACAAATTCAACTTTTTTCTATGTAAAAAAAAACTTAAGTAGATCCATTTTTTTTTTACAGAAGGAAACATACTTAGTCCTTTAGCTTGTGCTAAAAAATCAATCTGTAAGGAAGCTGAATTTTGCTGTTACGGGTATTTCAAACCAGGAGTACTTGTTTAGTGTTCAGAGTTCTCACAGCTGAATTGAAAGCTTATGTTTTGCGCTTTTGGTGAAAGTTGAAATCTCTAACACTTGGACAAAGAAAGCAAGCACAGTATCTACCACTGTTGCTCTGGCTGAGTTCCACTCAAGCAGTTTTACTGGTTTAATGGCCTAGATGGCCATTAAAACTTGTTTTACAGAAAAAAGCAAAACTTATTGGAAAATTAACTTAACCTTCATG
The DNA here is from genome assembly GCA_000699545.1 of Podiceps cristatus. Classification (NCBI taxonomy): domain Eukaryota; kingdom Metazoa; phylum Chordata; class Aves; order Podicipediformes; family Podicipedidae; genus Podiceps; species Podiceps cristatus. Next base: position 24,282 of record KL283819.1, read on the forward strand.
TGCTAAAGAATAGGTGTTTCTAAGGTACTTGAGTTGCTTGTATAAGGCTAAGTGGAGTATGTATTTTAATTAAAAGTTGTCCAGGAAAGTTTGCTGCTTATTTTCTTTCATCCGCAAAACTATGCATTTTATATGTAGTAGTTATCAAAGCATAAGATGATGAACCATGTAAAGACAATTCTGCAAAAACACCAGCAAATGAAAGAGCTGTATAAATGGATCTGACAGTCTTTTTTTTTTTTTTTTCCCCATGAGAAATCCATTTTTCCCATAAGGCATGGCAGTCGAATGGGAAAAGGACTCTAAAATTATTAATTTAGTATGAGAAGTGGGTTCATGAACCAAAGTCAAAAGTGGTAATATTCTCTAGAGGTAGAGAAGATACAGGAAAACTGCTTAATTCACCATGACGCCAAAGTGACGAGAGCATAGTTCAAGTTTGTACATGAAGTTGTCGATCGCGTGTAATACACAAGACCATACAACCTGTTTGAAACTGTACTGTGAATTCACTCTGGTTTACTGAGCCTGTAACCATACATTTGGGTGTTTTTTGTAAGCATGGATACATGGGTGGGCTTACCGGTTTACTGAACTGGTTCTTCAGAAGGCAGTTTGCAAGGGTAGAGGAGAATGGCCTGTACTTTCAAGGCAGAAATCATACAGCTCTCATGAAAAAACACCAATTTGTTGCTTCTGTTGCTGTAGAAAAGCACAGGCGCTGCATGGTGTGCAAAGAAAAGAAAGGTTACCAGTTGGCATACTTGAACTCGCATTGGATCTCACCAGATTTCTATAATTCAACATTAAACATTACGGAAATTCAGTAGTCTTAAAATAACCTAAAAATGCTCCTGCACTCGTGGGTTAGCGCTTTTGTGCAGTTCCAGGTCTCAAACTGAAAACCTTTAACTTGTTCTTATGTCATATACCAGCTCTTTGAAACCCTTGCTAGTTTAACACGAGCAGTGAGCCCCGTGTTAGTGCCCTGGCCGACATCTTGCCGACGGCCCGGTGGGAGTTTGTTGCTGGGTAGAATTTAAGGAGCTGCTGTCTGATTGGCTGCCGCGCAGCTGCTCCTTTCAGCCAATGGGATAGGGGGCTCGCGTCCGTGCCCCCGCAGTGACGAGCGAGGGCCGCGGGCGGCCGCCTCCCG
>KL283820.1:0-23104 GCA_000699545.1 Podiceps cristatus
GCAAGTTCCAGAAAGAGCGCGAGGGAACAGAGAGCTGAATAAATGAATGAACAGGCCCAAATCAGGGTGGGGGAAGGAAACCACACAATGAGAATAAGGTAAAAAGAAGGGAACATGAACCGAACAAGGAATCAGAGCTAGGGGGCAATGGCTGACCCTCACTTAATACCAGGCACGTTGTCTATGGTACGTGATGTCTATGGTATGGAGCACTCACTCTCTTTGACCAGTTTGCATCAACTGTTCTGGCTGTGCCCCTCCCAGGTGTTTGCACCTGCACATCAGCAAAGCCTGGGAAACTGCAAAATGTCCTTGATCGTTCAGCAGCAACCAACAGCAGCAGCGCACTGTCACCATGTTTCACACACTCAATCCAAAACACAGGAGCTGCTGAAAACAAAACTGGTTTCGTCCTGGCTGAAACCAGGGTGTTGTGCAGTTCCACTTCCATGAATAGAAGTTAAGCACAGTCTTTGCTCCTGCCCCCTGGTCATACTGTTACATTTGGCACCTAGGGATGCAGAGGGCAAGGAGTTGCCATGTAGGGCAAAGGAGGTCCTGCTTTTTCACTTGAAATGCTACTGTCTGGGTGAGTTCTGGTCTGAGGGCTTCTGTTGTTGTCCATGCAGAATTTGGGAGGTGGTAGCAGCCCAGAGCATCAGTGTGCTCTGGCACTCCTGCATCTATAAATGCCACTTGCTTCACTGTGCTGTTGGTCAGAAGCATTAAGCTTATCATCATGGGGAAAAAAACACTACACTATTCTGGCTTAAACAGAGCTATATGGTTGTCCTGACCTAGCTACCTGGAAAATTGGCATCCAACACCTGCTTTTCAAAACAGCAAAGCCCTGCCTCAAAGAGGAAGGAAAACATGTTTCAGGTGTTGGAAGGCAGTGAAGGGAGGCGAGTCTTGAACTGGAAAAGGACCAGCTCTTCAGAGACCAAAAGTGTTTTCTGTTTGGTTTGCATTGAATGGCTCAGAGGACTGGTAACTAATGAGCCAGTACTCGGATGTGGTCCTCCCTGATAATGCAGCGTCAGCTGTTTGGGACCTGGCTGCTCAGTGAAGTAAGGCAGGCTGTTTGGTTTCTGTCCCAAATGCATGTATTCACATCAGGAAGCAAAATCAGAACTTGCGCTAATTGGCATGGCAGCTGGCTGTCTGCGTGCAAGGGAGGGCGCGCAGGCCCTGAGCGCGCGGGCCGGGAGATGCTGCCTCTGCTGCTGCCTGGACTGAAGGCAGTGGAGAAGTTGGGCTGGCACTGAATTGGCTTTAATAGCCATTGAGGCTTGCTGGAGATACGATTCCATCAAATGAGAAGTGAAGCCCTGACTCCAAACTGGGGAGGCCAGTAGGGCCTGGGAAGGGGTAAACTCTCCCTAGCTGGGAGAGTATGTTGCAGCTTGTTGAAACAAAGACCTTTCTGCCTGCAGAAAATGCTGCTTGTTCAGAAAAAGCAAGTCTGTGCTAAAGAAACGCTGCGCATCAGATAAACTAGTAGGGAATAAGGCCAGTTGATACTGACTCCTTTTATTTCAGGTAAAGCTCACTGGAAGTGAGATGTTTATTAGCTGGAGGGAAAGGTGGGCACACTATCTGCAATTACATCTGTTGGAGTATGCAGAAGAGCTTTAGAGGCAAGCAAATAACATTTGTGGTTTATCTATTTCCAGTGAATGCATGGCGTTTCTTCCATACGTGCAAGTCTGCCTCTTCTCCTAAAATCCATGTGGGAAAATAAGTGAATCATTTCTCATCAGGCTACAAGAATTTCAAAACTCCTCTCCAGGGTTCCTTCGACACTATTCTGCGTACATCTTAATTTCCTGTAACAGTCCTAATCCGCTTCCCACAGGTACCCATGGGAGCCTTGTTATCGACCTCAACTGGAAAAAGGATTGTTTCTCTCCCTCATTATAATTGCTATTAACTGGCATAGTTCTTGTCTGTCTCCATCACAGGGACCATTAACATAATAGGTCAGAGAAAGCGAGCTCTGCCCGAGCCCCTGGAAGGCGTCCCCGTAGCGTGGGGATGGAGCGTGCTGGCTGTGCGAGAGGGAGCCGGTCTAGCTCTCCGTCTGCTCTGGGAGCGCTGACACCCAGGGCTGTCAGAAAGGGCATCTTTTGCCAGCCTTTAAACCCCTATGCCTGGGAGAGTGATACGGGTGACGGGCTGGAAACTTCCCCCGGCTGCTGCTCTTTAATTGCCTCTTCCTGAAGCGGCCTCTGGGGCGAATCGTAGCTTGTTACCTGGGTGGCCTCCATAGGCTTCCTGTGGAGCCAGTGGCTAAAAGAGATGCTGAGTTGCCCTTGGAGCTCACCTTTCTCCTTTGCCTTCCCAGAGTAACTAGGCACCGGAGCTAGGGCGAGCTGCTGATTTGAACAACACACGCTCGCTCTCCTGCAGCGGCGTGACAGAGCTTGCTGAAGTCTTATCTTCCTCTACAGCACTGGGAATACCCAAATTTCAGGCCAGGGCTCACATGAAGGGACTGGAAACAGATTTAATGGAGAAAAATACAAGGATAGTGGAGTCCCATGTGCTTGTTCTAGGAGCAAGTTGCAGGCCCTACAAGAAGATCCTGGGTTAGCTGTGGCACCTGAAAACCCCACAGGAACTTTAGAAAACAAATTTAGAATTACTTGTAGTTCTGCACATGACTGGTATGCAGAGTTTGCCAAGAGCTATAAAGATCTGTAATTACATTTGTATGGATTATATTAATCCATGAATTTGTAACCCGTGGGACCTTGCAGTGTTGGGCTAGAGAAGCACAGAATTATCAGACACTGCTTTGTGATGTGCTAGTACATGTCTTGCGGCTCTTTTTTTTAACCCCAGTAGGACCTTTCTAGTAAGGTGCTGCTGCCCTCCAACAGTTTGGGTTCTGGTTGATAGTGACAATTTTTCTCTGTCTTATTGGGAGCATAGACTCAATTGTACATTTTAGGTTGTAGGAAAACCTCAACACCTTTTAAATGTGCCTTAAGGGACAGCATAATCAGGGGTTTATTTAAATATAGTTCAGGAATTTACTTACATGTTCTTATTTTCTTTCTGTGGTGTTGGTTATGCAAATGCAAGCAGTCTTAGAATCACAGATTACAGTTTACATCGCTCACCTTTGAGAATAAGCTCACCTTTGAGAATAAACTCACCTCAGTTTCATCTGTTTGACTTGTAACGTTTCTCACTCTGTGGCTTAATGTTACAATTTCAGGGTCCCGGTCCCCACAGGGGATGGCTCATCTCAGGCTGCTTGCTGGTGTTTCATCGTTTGAATCCTAGCTTTCCCTCTTGGCTTTGGCAATTGCTTGGATACCCCTGCCAGTACCCTTTGAAAAATGTTTTATCTGACATAACTTGCTAATGCCTCTGCTGGGACAGAGGGAACACTATTTCATGTGCTCATCCAGGCCTTTAAAAACTACAGAGACTACTGAGGAGTGTGACTACTGAAATATTCACCTGCAACCTGTAATCAAAGGAGGTTGTGGCCTTCCACATTAGTCTGAAAGATAAATTTAGAAATCATAAACTTCAAGAGATCAGGGCATGGGTTAAAGTAACCGAGCCTTCCACTAAGCTGTTGAGCACCCTCTGTACTTCCTGAAACTGAGGATGCTGGAGGGGCTTGTGATATGAACATCTAACGCCTGTAGTATTGAACACTTCATGCTTAACTGGGGAACAGCAGTGAGAGAACATCAGCTCAGAATTTGTCTGGACTATGTTTTGTGTTACAGAGTTTGCATTACTAATGCGGACTGAGGCCAGCCTGTGGAGGGTACATTCCTGTGGGTCTTGCAACCATAACTTATTGGACTCTGGATCTATTCAATGTGTTTTCTTTGAAGAGGTACAAAAGCAGCCAAGGCAGATGAGTTGTGCTGTTGAGTAAGCCACCCTGCAGAGTCTTTCAGAAAAGTTATGTGTTTGTAGGAATCCATATTGGGGGAGAAAACACATAAAATGCATCTTCCAGCTACTGGGGGCAGGCAATAGAGTTGTGGGGGGCCAGCAGGTCTTGCAAGTGCCGTTTGGGAAGTGTTGGAATGATAGTAAATTTTTCAATGAGTGGTGACGCACTGGAACAGGTTGCTTAGAGGACTTGTGGCTGCCCCATCCTTGGAAATGTTCAAGGCCAGGTTGGATGAGGCTTTGAGCAACCTGGTCTAGTAGGAGGTGTCCCTGCCTGTTGGAGAATGGCTGAGTGAGCGTGGCCACGGGTCTATGGGAAAGCGGTGTGAATCGGGTTTTGGCCTGCAAAGGGAAGAAACATTAGGCAGAGCCATGTGAAAAATATAAGCTCGCTCAGTGGAAAAATAACACCTGGAGAAGAAGTATGTAAGTATAATTGGTAAGGTTTAGATCGTTAGCAAAACCACAAGTAGAAGTAGTATGTAAATATAAATAGTAAAGTTTAGCAAATCATTTAAAGACAAATGTATGTATTAACCAATCACAAATTAGTAATAAGCATATAAAAGTCTGATTGCGCCGTAATAAAATGTAGCTTGCTTTACCATCCATCTCGACTGCTTGGCTTCCCTCGCTTCTCACACCTGCCCATGGCAGGGGGGTTGGAACAAGGTGATCTTTAAGATCCCTTCCAACCCAAACCATTCTGTAATTCTAAATAGATTTCTGAACTCCAGTGTGCTTATGAACGGCTAACCTGATGTGACTGTTTCCTGGCACATAAAGCACTTTAAAAAATGCTTTAGCGTGCTATGAGACGGAAGCATCTTCATAGTGGCTAACAACAAGGTTTCTCTCCGCAAGCTTCATGTGTTCTTCCATGGTTTAACCCCAGCCAGCAACTCAAATCCCACACAGCCGCTTGCTCACTCATCCCGTGGTGGGACGGGGGAGAGAATTGGAAGGGTAAAAGTGAGAAAACTCATGGGTTGAGATAAAGTCAGTTTAATAGGTAAAGGAAAAGCTGCTTGTGCAAGCAAAGCAAACCAAGGAATTCATTCACTGCTTCCCATCAGCAGGCAGGTGTTCGGCCATCTCCAGAAAAGCAGGGTTCTGTCATGTGTAATGGTTACCTGGAAAGACAAAATGCTGTCACTCTGAACATCCCCTCCTTCCTTCTTCTTCCCCTCACCCCGCCTCCTGCCCAGCATTATATGCTGAGCATGACATCATATGGTATGGAGTATCCCTTGGGTCAGTTGGGGTCAGCTGTCCCAGCTGTGTCCGCTCCCAACTCCTTGTGCCCCCCCAGTCTCCTCGCTGGTGGGCTGAGGAGCAGAAAAGCCCTTGGCTCTGTGTAAGCTCTGCTCAGCAATGATGAAGACATCCCTGTGTTATCAATGCTGTTTCCAGCACAAATCCAAAACATAGCACCGTGCATGCCAGCTACTGTGAAGAAAATTAACTCTATCCCAGCCCAAACCAGCACACTCTGGAAATGTGAATGGGCTATTAGTGCCTGCCCCAGCCTCTCCAAAGGTCCTTTGTCAGTCCAAAAGGCAAGAGCTGATCAAAAGCATGGCCAGTCTGTCCCAGATACTAGCTGTTGTAAATTGCCATTAATTTTGGTGGCAAAGGGATGCAAAGCCTCTGGTGAGGGGTAGGGGAGAGACAGAAGTGTGAGCCACCGTGAGTACATTTGTTAGCAAGCAGAGGGTGCAGGCAGACAGCCCTGCCCTGCTTGGTTTAGCTGAACTGTGGCTGGACCTGGCCTCCCAACAGCCATGATTCCTAATTCAGAGTATGTGGACTGATGGGTGTTAGAGGGGATACCGGTCTTTTGGTCCTGGCTTGCTCCAAGATAGTCAATAGTCTCTATCCTGACAAAGCTTAGAAGTGCCTTTCCAAAACAAAACATTCCCTCAGTTTTAGTCACACAGTACATTTGCACTGGGCAGAAGATAGTGTCTGTTCCTCAATATTATCCATCCACTGCTGACCAGTGAGTTAAGAGAAGCACTGAAACTTCATTAAGTAGTCTGCAAGCTGGCAAGAGAGAGGAGGGCAATATGGCCCCGAGGCTGGGGAATGAGGGGAAAGTGAGGAGAAATATGTTCATGCAGAGTATTTGGTATTTAAAACTCAGTAGCATTTGCAGAGTAAACTGATATCTGTGGTTTAAAATGGCATGTGAAATGCTGCTTTGCCAGCACTCCTGGGGACGCGCATCCTGTTCGCTGGCTCAGTGGGGCTTGATAGAGCTGTTACTCCTTGTCTGCAGACTCTTTGGCACCACCACCCATGACATGGCTACTGAGTCAAAACAGGCTCGTAGGTTCTGTGCCTCTCACAGAGCTACTTCAAAACTAGTTAAGCATCACCTGACATAGATACGGATGTGCCAGAGCTTTCACAGAAAACATGTCCAATGTGTTAAAGTATGATCTGGCTCAATAGGATACCTGGGATGCACCAGTGGAGTGGTTTCTGAGGCAGATAGGGACGTTCCCTTGGTCCTGCAGCATTCCCTTGGTCCTGCCGCGTCCCCTTGCCTCTCCTGACACAGACCACCCTGTCAACACATGCACGTGTAACCACCTCTCTCACGACAGGGCTGCTGAGAAGAGGGGTCTGTACCCCTTTGTGGCTGTCAATATTTAGTTAGGCTAAGGACAGATCCTCTTTTGGAAAAATAACTAACTTGTTCTTCCCAAATGATCTTTAGCATTGCCAATTTACATTTTATTCCCTTATTGTAGCTAAAAATGAGGACTACATCATCTTTCCTTTTACTTTTTAAACAGTTGTGTGACATCATTATGTTAGAATGACTCCCACGCCCTTTACAAAGGGACTTTGTTTTGGGGGGGGGAACATATGCAACATCTTCTGGATGAGACTTGAAATTAAAAGGGGGGGGAAAAATCCTAAGTAAGGCAGTATTTTCCTTAGCAAATCCAGTGATGGCAGTGCTGCCACCTTGAAACACGTGGTGGGCTCTGAGGTCTTACAAGCCCTCGCATAGCGGGGTTTGTGAAATAAGCTATGCGAAATTGTGCCCTTTGAAGGGACCCGCCTTGCATCTTATGCCTCACTGGATGGAAAGTGTCAGACTCCTGGGTAATTTGTAGAAACTCTGCAGTGTCTGGCCTGAGTCTGTTTTCTATTTATTGCAAGAAGAGCAAGTTCCTATCGCCCTCTGAAAGCTTCACATCTGTCTGAGCTGGAGGAGCCAGGCTTGTACTTTACTTCTACAATGCCTACCTTCTGGTGCAAAGTTTTAGTAACAAATGTCATCACTCCTGTTATTTTATGAGCAAGAAACAGATGAACTGAGGGGACTGTCTTATATCAGTTACAAAGGGGAGAGACACACGAGGAGGCCTAGCAGAGTGCAGATGCTGTAGGGATGCGGTTGCAGACATCAGAGCTCTTTATCTTGCTGTCACCTTAGGTCGAGCTTTCCTTAACCAGCTCAGCTGTTACTCCAAAAGGGGCAGTAAAATGTTTCTTGTGCTTAAACCTTTTGTTTGGGTCAGTGCTGCTTGTAAAGATGCAATTCAGAAATGAAAAGCACTTACTGGCTGCCATTACAAGCATCCTGTGTGAATATCTAAGCTCAGGTTTCCCTAACACTTTAAGAGCAGAATTTGGGACCCAGGTCAGTGGCATGCCTCTTGCCTCATTTTATTCTCCTGGTATCACTTTGTGACTCTCCTTGGAGAACTCTACATGATTCTGCAAGCTGTAATGTTCCCAACAGCAAAACCTCTTAAAGGATTACCTTCACTTGTGATTAAAAGTAGTAGGGAACACTTGGCAGAGCTGAGACTCTCAACAAAGCAGTGCAATTTGCTTTCTGGGCTTTTTTTTTTTTTTTTTTTCCCCTTATATTTGAAAGGTATCAGATCACCTACCAGGCCTGGGAATGCAGGTGGGTTTCAGTTTAAGACTCTGCATTTAGTCTGGGAGAGGGTGGGGTGAGAATGTGTGTACTGAGGTATAGGCAAAGCTTTCCCTTCAACAGCTGTTGATATAAATTCTTATACCATGTCCCCTGCTAGAGAGGCTGGATATCTGCAAGGAGAAACCCTGAGGAAGGAGGCAGGGTCTCCAGAGGGCATCAACAGGTGGAAAGAGCAGCTGAAAAATCAGTGTCAGGCTCTCAGGGAGCGGCTGAGGCAGTGGGAAGTGAAGCTGTGTGCTGGACCCACCTGTGGGAGTGGTGCCTCCCAAAACCCAATCGAGGTCCCTCCCAGCTTGAGATCTACTCCAGACCAATGCTGTTCCTACACATGAGCTGTAGTAAAACTTGCTGAGTCCTTCTTTTACCCCAAAACAGCATGGGGGAAGTAGTTGCACCTCTTGGTGAGGTGATGCGAGCACTGTAACCTCCCAGCCAACGGCTGGGGGGTGAATACTGGCATTTGATGTCGTACTTGAGGCTCCTGCTGGGGCAACTTGTTCACTCTGGGTGAGAATTAAGCTGCATTCAGTGACGTACTGAGAGAGATTTACAAGAGCATATGGTTGAAATCTTGTTACCAAGTCATAAGGAAATCTTGACCTCTAAGGGGTGCTGAATTTTGTAGTTTCTGTAGTCATGAAGAGTCTGTCTTTTCCTATGCATGTGCTTCATGGATGATGTCTTGTGAGCATCGTTCCTCTTCATCAACCCAGGGGTGACACAAATCCCTGCCTAACTACAGGTCATCATGATGCTTTTTCTTTTACCTCAAACTTCCTTGAAGCACTCTAGGTATTTTCAAAATCAAACTGGTGCTCCAGGTCAGAAAAGATGTAGACTCCCCAAAAAGGGGCCTGATGAACAGCCTGTGCCGGGTGCACAGTGCATCCTTGCAGGTGGGATTCCTACAGACTGGCCAGGAGACCTGATTGACAAGAAAGAGAGGCACGTGGATTTCATCTTTGCATTAGTGAAGCAAGACTGACCAGAAAGCTCAGTGTGGACAGCCTTGACATCCAGCATGCAATGTTTTTATAGGCAGGACTTTGGTAAAATTTACTAGGGATGTGGGTTTACATCCTCAAAATCACTGATGTGCTTAAAAGCCCTGAGGGACAGGGACCTCTGCCCTTTCGTGTCCCTTTAGTGAGGATAGCACAGAGCAATACTATTAAATATTTGAGACAGGTTGGAGTCGCCTGTCAGGTATGAGAGGTTCCCCTCTCCAGTTTCTCTGAAGTCCTTCACAACTAAGAACTGAGCTATGCAGTAACCGCGCAGGACTGACAGATTAACTCGAGCTGAGCCTGGTATGACGTGGTGCAGAAAGCCCGTGATCACTCAGCCGAGCTTCGGGAGGGCCAGATGGAAAACCAGATTACCCTTGAATCTGGAATTTGTTGTGTCTCCAGGCAGATGAGTTTGCTTTGCCCTTGCAAAGATGAGAAAGAAGGGGTGTGACCGTATTACTGCAGCTGATAAGCCCCATGAGAGATAGAGCTCAGTAGCTCAGGCCTGTGTGGTGCCGACAGGATCGCGCAGCTCTTCCTCCTCTGGGGGAAGCGCCAGGGTGAGCCCCTGCCTCCCAAAATGTACATCCTGCCTCCCGCGTCGGCCAGTGAAACTAAACTTTCTTGGCTGGTGGTGTTTTGTCAGGGTTTTTGCAGTGACAGTGAGAAGGTTTGTAGACACTTTGGGCGTGTGGTTAGAGACAAATGGCTGTGCTCTGTGCCTGGCTGGCCTCAGCCTCTGGAGAGGCAGATGTGTGAGAGGCATGGCTGTAAACAGCTTTCTCTGAGCTGACCCCTGGGGATCCTCGCTCCCTGGTGGGCACGCCTGCCTCCCCTGAGCAGCTGGCTCTCAGCGGCCTCCGACTCAAGGGAGTCAGGGTGAGGCATCCAGGCTCTGTTTGCTCCCTTGGAGCAAGCGTGCGTGGCATTGCACACACGCAGAGTGCAGGGCTGAGGGCTGCCACGGCCACCCCTGGCTCGGAACTGAGGTGCCAGCCCATGGCAGAGGCAGGGTGCTGTGCGGGGAGATCAAAGAGGAGAGCTGAAATGAGAAGGTGACTAGCAGTCAGGGGAAAAATCCTTGTATGCCTCTGTATGAAGTTTGCTCCTTTCTTTTAAATCTGTGCGCTGCTTAGGAGACACATAAACTGTATGTAAAAGGTGTTGAAGGGACAAACGTGGAGCACATGTGTCTGCCTGAGCCTTTACCCGGGGGTGGATTGACTGGAGGGAAGGATAAGCACCCTGGGAGCTCCTCAGCATGAGACATCAGCCACTGCTCAGGTCGCTTAGGAGACTGTACACAGGAGTTGAGATTATTTTCTCCTATTGATTCAACTCCTAGGGTTAAATACCACCTCCCACAATAAATGGCCCAGTAACCATTAACAGTTTTAGAGGCAAAACTTGAAGCTTACTGGTATCTTTTGCGAAAGATAAGCAGGCTCTGTTACCAATTTTTAGGGAAAGCGAATAAAGAAATCCCTGAATGATTGTCCCCCTGGCCTCAATACGTCTTCTGGGGAGAGCTTTCTAAAGCCCGAGAACTAAGGCTGCAGCAGATTAACCAGGCCTGGTGATTTATCTATCTTTCAGGAGGCAAAGTTGCTGCTTCATTTTTTTTTTCCACTATAGAAGATCTTCTTTATTTTAATAGGATTATTAAGCACTGACAGTTAAGCAGACCCAATCAATATTACATTTCCAATTCAGGATAATAAAAACCAAGCACAGTAGAAAGGCATCACTAGCTTTATTTCCTCCTTACTGTTCTCATAACCAGGGAGTATCACTGTGCTGGAAGAGCTACTCTGTTTTGCTGCCTTCTGCTCATGATTGGGGGTTGGGTACAACTGTGGCATGTATTCACTCAGAGTTTGGGGTGCTTGATGGGAAGACAAGAAACTTTTCCTGACAGTATTAATGGAGAAAGACTGGCTTCACTTGCTACAGCTTATTATAGAAAATTAGCAATGACCAGTCACGTACAGCTGTGAGAGGCAGGATGCTCTTTTCACCTTTTCCTTCTCATTTAATGAAAACAAGCAGCAATAGGTTGATCAAATGCCAGCACCATGAGCCAAGACAAGTGGTGCCTGATGTCTATGGTGCTGGTTGGGTTTCTTTGGGGTTTCCGCTTTTGCTGACGATGTTGTGCTGTGCTGCAGACGGCTGTGCTGCCTCTTGGGCTGGATCGCAATGCGAGTGCTGGGGTGCTGCCTCAGCTCCCTGGCACCAAGTTCGGTGCCAGCATCACCCTGTCCTGCCTGGTGCTGCACTGTGAAAAATGCTCCCAGCCTTGTTTAACCTCCCCCCTGCCCCAGGAGGGAGGAAATGTAGCTCAGAACCCTAGGCTCCTGACTAGTCAGGCTCTGAACCATTTTGTTTTAGCTTCACTCTTGGCATCCCAGGAAAGATTTTACAATAAGCCCTTCCTTAATGTTTGGATCAGAGAGTAGGTAAATAGGCTTTTCCAACTTGCAGACACTCTGCTACCCTGTCCTCCAACTCCACTTCTGCACCTAAATAACAGTTTATCAAAGCATTTCTTCTTTCTGTGCCCTTTTTTTTTTTTTTTTTTAGCCATTATGAAAATGCCTATATTTAAGGTAAAGCACTCTTCCTCAGTGCTATACATATCACGCAGGCTGTACAAACCTGTGTTATGGTATTTTTTGAATCAATTGCATTACAACTGGGATGCAGGAAGGCTTTCTTTACAATTTCTGGAAAAAAAAAATCCCAAACTTGCCTTAACTTTGAGAGACAGGGTTTCTTGCTTCAATGGTCAATTACTCTCCCTGCTAGAAATGTCTTAGTTTTTTTTATTGTGGAAGACTCTGCTACATGAAACAGCCAGTAGGCATGGAAATCTTTCCCCATGTAAATACTGAAGGACGTGAGGTCACCTTCTGGTCTTTAGTTGGCTAAGTCATTTGTACTGAGCTTTGCTGGTCTTCTGTTGTAAGGAAGTTTTTCCTAATCTTCAAACATTCTTGTACCTCTCTTCCTGAAACCTTGTCTGGTTTTACTTTGTGGGGGCAGCAGAATTGGCAGTGTTCTTAAAGTCTTGTTGGTGCCATGTGTGGATGGCAATGCTGTGTTCCTGCTCTTCTTGCTGCTGCTCCAGGAGCTCATGTTATTGAAAGTAAAGATGTACAATGTGATCCAAACTCATCAGACAATAGCTGAGATAGGTCTCAGGTATTGCTTGACCTTCCTGTACTTGAGCCAGGAGAAATTAAACAATCCTGGTTCTTCTAAATTTCAGGTTATGCAGGATGCATGAGGACCTTCTGAAAATATACTTTTTTTCTTGTTGTTTTTGCTTTAAAGTTTCTGAAAGATTACAGAAACCGTATGATGGACATGCCCCTATCACCACCTCCCCCACCAAGGAGTGGAGCAGGTTGGCCCTGGTATCTCTAACCCCATCCCTGTGACTCAGACTCCCAGCACTGACCTGGAGGAGCTCCGATGTGCAGAGCTGTGCCTGGCTCCAGGCTGCTGCTCTGGGCTCTTGCACTGCGGCTGCTCCTACAGGGAAGCCTGAGAGTGGGCACAAAACTCTAGGTTTTGGGAGTAAGTCTACCAATCAGAGAGACTTAAAATCTTGAGCCTACTGGGCAAGAAAACCCGGAGGGGCTTCCTTTAGTGTTTCATAGTCTCATTGTCAGAAAACTAATAAATTTGAGGTTGTTTTCTTCCCCTTGTAAATTGGATTGTCACCACAGAAAGGTCTCTTAATTTTCGATTTCTCTGGTGAGATCTATTATGTGTCTCCTAGCTGTGACTCTGATTATTTTAATATTCTCTGTGTCTCTCCACTTAGTATTCCTGTATGTCTGCTTATTATTATAAACTGTATTTGTTCAACTTTGCAGGCGATTATAAGAACAAATAGCCTAGTGATGTATTGACTTTGCGTGCGTCTCTGACAATGCCCCAACACCCCTTCCCTAAGACACTGCTCTTCCAGACAAGGACACAAGGAGAGGGTGACTGAATACCATTTATGTGAGGAACTCAGACATTTCCTTACTCACTCAACCCCAGATGTTCTTTTCCCAGGCCTCATATTCAAGCCTTCATTAGAAATTTGAGAAAGATGCTTTACTGTGGCTGCTGGCTTGGCTGCTTTTCAGGTTCGGAAAGCATCTCCTGTATTCACAGGCCCTTTTTTCTTTTTTCCTTTTTTTTTTTTTTTTTTTATATCTCTCTCTAGAAACTTGTATTATCTTTCTTAACAGTGCAGAAAAAAATCCACATGTGCATAATATTTTATTTAGAGCTGCTTTTTAGCATGTTAATCTCTGAGACTAAAAAAATCGCTCAGTCCAAGTCTCATTTTTAATAGGATAGCAAAATAAGAGGATACATGTGGATTATTCTAATCTCACCCTGGAGCTCCCTCGAGCTCTACTGCCTGTCTAAGACCCATTATTGAACTGCCTTCTGCAGTGCTCTAGAAAAGAAAGATGAGCTTATCTTGATTTAACAAGTAACGATAGCAAAAGCCTGAGCTGTCATGCTTTAGAAAGAATGGATTAGCTAATTGATTGTGAAAAGAAATATTAGGCTGGAGCTAAACACCCTTTAGGGTGCTGTCCCCCCCTCCCTTTCTTCTTTAGCCCCTTGAGAATGAATATGTTTGTACACTGGGGTGGGGGTAATGGGTGTGTGTATTTATTAAACACAACCAGCTCTTCCTCCTCCTCCAAAGCACATGCAGTGGGCTGCTCGAGATGAGCTGCTTCCTCATCTTGCAGCTCTCTTTGAGCAGTCCACTGCATGTGCTTTAGAAGAGCAACAAAGCTGGTGAAGGGTCTAGAGCACAAGTCTTATGAGGAGTGGCTGAGGGAAGTGGGGTTCTCTTTAGTCTGGTGAAAAGTGGGCTGAGGGGAGACCTTATGGTTCTCTACAACCACCTGAAAGGAGGTGGGTGGTTTCTTCTCCCAAGTAACAGGTGCTAGGACAAGAGGAAATGGCTTCAAGTTGTGCCAAGGGAGGTTGAGGTTGGATGTTAGGAAACATTGCTTCACCAAAAGGGTATCAGGCACTGGAATGGGTTGCCCAGGGAAGGGGTGGAGTCACCATCCCTGGAGGTATTTAAAAGAAAAAGGTGTAGATGTGGTGCTTAGGGATACGGTTTAGCATCAGACTTGGCAGTGATAGGTTAGCAGCTGGACTTGATCGTAAGGGTGTTTTGCAACCTAAATGGTTCTGTGATTCTATTGCTGCAGCAGAGGTTTCTGCACAGAAAGCCTATATGCCTCTCCGTGCTGTAGCCAGTGCGCAGTCATGCTTCCCTTCCCTCGACCCTTCTCTGTGGGTGAGGAACTGAGGGAGGGCAGGAAGGATCTGGTTGCACAGCAAGACTGACTGAGTCAAGCCAGGACTCAAGCACAAGTTTTACCTCTCTGAATAGCTCACTGCATGATATTTCTCTCCCTTTCACACTGAAAATAAATCGCTACATTTTGCTGTGAGACTCTAGTCTTGAATGCATCTTTTTAGACTGTTTCCAGAAGGCATCACAATTTCCCAAGCAGAGGAATTGCTGCACAATAATAGTCACACACATGGCTGCTCCTTTCCTCTTCTTCCTCCCCATCTGCCCCCCTTCCCCAGGATGAAATTTCTAAAATTTTGTACGCTGCACAGAATGCAAACAGACATTTGGTTAGTTAAAAACATACTACTTTTTATTTGAAAGTTTTTGATCCACATATAAAAGACAGCTGATACATTGCATAGTATACCTCTCTTTTTGGTGTGTGGTTTTTTTTTTAGTAGCTTATTATTCAGCATGTCTGAAAACAGGAATGATTACTGGCTCTAACCTCCCACAACAAACAGTGAAGTTAATGGAATAATAAATTAAAGTAGTAGTAGTAGTCCACATTATGTATAAAATAAATGTTAACAGATAGAAATATGACATGAATGATGACTGATTCAGTTTCCCTTCTCCTCAGGAGTTCAGTGTCTTATTAGAATGGTTGCAGAAGTTGAGTTTTTTATTAAAACTCAGTGGCGCTCTAAAGCTGTGAAACACAAAAGCCACACAGGTTTTTTAATTGAGTGGGAATGTCTTTGAGAAAAATTGCTAGTGAGAATGAGGGTGCTGTTCTCCTGCCCCTGTGATGGTTGGTCACTATCCCTGTTGTTGAGCCCTTGCTGCTGCAAGAAGGCAGACCTCACGCTTCAGCCATGATTGATCCTGGCTTTAAGGCATTTACAGGGCCCACCAGCTATTGACATTGCAGGCACTACTTATTCAAAGGACAGAATGCCAGCGCATGGGAGAGGGGGGGGTCATGCAACCTTAGCGTACCGGCATCAGCTCTGGGAGCGTCCTCATCATCCTATATAAATGCTTATTGCTGGAAACTCGGTACCCAGGCCCTCTGTGGTGTTCACCCACAAGGAGCTCCTACAGGTCTTAAGGAAATGGCTGTAAGACATCCGATGTGTCAGTGTGCTTGCTTTTCTACTTACCTGAACTGCGGTGGGTTTCCAGGAGTCACCCCCTGGCAGCCAGGCTATGTCTGCCCAGCCGGGGTTGCCCAGGGGAGCCTGGGCTGAATCTGGCTCCGCAGGCTGCTGCCTGTACTGCCTTGAGCCGGAGACAAACGCCTCCTCGCTCATCAGTCCAGGAGAGTTTCAGAAAGTGCCAAATGTACTGTGGGGAAGTAAGTATTGAACAGGGACTGTCCAAAAGAGCTTGGAGAAAGAAACTTGTCAAACAGAGCAGCAGCAGAGCAGCAAGCGACCTCCATTTGAGACTGGAGCAGGGAACTAAGTAGCAGAGTCCATGCAAGGTGAAGATTCAAGAGCATGGATGCTGGCCCCTATATTTTACAAGGAGAAAAGTCAACCATGTTCTGAATTACAGGGTTGTAATTCCACCCTGAGGATCTGATGACTACAGAAACCACCTGAGCTCTGCTCCTCTGGTTTGACAACTGTATACTCCTGGATGCAATTATAATCCTGTAGTATGTCTCAGCTGCCTGGCACCCTTTTTTTTCCCCCCTCCCTCTTTATGTACTTAACATTGAGGTAGAAGTTTCAACTAGTATTAAAACACAAAAAGAAAATGAACACAATCTTAGTGGGCTAGTAGTCCAATGACCTTCAAAATTTACAAAAATATTCACAGTGGCTATAAAATGAGTAATTGAAGCAGAAAAAAAGGCATTCTAAAAATGTTAGAAAAAATAGTATAAAAAAAGTACAGTACTGAGTTGCAAGACATTTTCTCCATCTATTGGCTTAAAAAAAATTAGTTCGTTTTTTTAAAAAAATTTCCCTCTGAAACAAATGGCAGAAGTAGAATTTTTCGTGACATCAGAGATATACTGGTATCTAAGTATGAGTACATAATGAATTCCTAAAGGCATTAACTGTTTTGAACAATGATCTAAATGTAGGTCACTTATATTAGTTGGTTTCAGTTGAGTATTGCTTTTATTTCCTATAAAAATACATATTTAAATATGCATTTAAATATAGATATGTGTATGGCAAAAAAAAAAGTCTGCATTCCTTCTGAAGTTTATATGGAAGATCAAAGTCATATAATAGTAGTAATAAACTTTACAAGGAGACTTAAATGACTTATTGTTCATACAATATTTAAATATAAGGAACACAAATGACCAACATAGTAATATTTTGTGCTTTACAACCCCTGTAATACTAAAGCAAGTTTATATTAATACCTAAATGAAGCAAATTAAGCTACTACTATAGGGGCTGCTGTTAGTTACCTCCACTGTACTCAATACTACAGAGTAAATGAGGTCCAAATTTCAGTTGAAAGAACTTGGTTAGCTTGAATTTCATCCTACTGATTTAATTATTGGCAGGAATGTGAAAATACATTCAGTGTAAGAAAGCTGTTAAAGCTAAAGGAAAAAAAATGTTCTTATTATTCTTACAGCTATTTTTCAAGAAATACTAGATGTTCCAGCTTCAATGCTACATTTTTAAATTGGGGGGGGGGGCGGATTTTGTGAGTAAGGGAGACAGACACTGTTTATGAGTCTTCAAGGAGAACATTTCTCTGACATTAAAGGCAACTTTGCAGACTCACTTGAAACGTATCAATTTGTAATCTACACATTTACAGGGGCTGCTCTGCTCTGAAAGCTGTTTCCCAATCTGTGCCAAAACATGAGAGGCTGTGTAGAATACTTCTGATGATAAACCTCCAGGCTCTGTTTCTCCATAATTGATTTAGTTATTAGTTATGCAGGGAGAGAAGAGATCCCTGAGGCTTGGTAAAACAGTGTTCAGTTACTAAAAGCAGCCCTTTGTGAATTAATGTCATCCTACCAGCTCTTTCTGCTCATTATTCCTTCAAGTCTTGTTTTCCTGGACCCCAGCTGTCACAGCGGAAGTCTCCAGCTTTTTCTTCTCCTGCCTCCCTGGCTGGCTGAAGTTGCACCAGCATGGTCTGGAGTGTCTCCTTCACCACCTGGATCTCCCTCTGCAGAGACTGTGCAAGCTTTATTAAGGAATAAACCGATAGGTGATTGGCAGTCCTTTTTCTCTTTCCAAGTTATTAAATAAGTCTTGTTCTGCTGCTCACAACAGATGGTCATGGCTATCTAATTGTAGCTTCAAGTTCTTCCAAATTGTTTGGATTAAATATTAATACATTTCTCACACTTGCTTTCAAAAAAAAAAAAAAAAAATCAGGCAAACTGAAGTTCTCAAGTAGCATTATTTAGCACTTTAAGAAAGGGAGGGGATGTGGGATACAGCTTGGGTACTGTTCTCAGGGGAAGGAAGGAGATGGAGAAATTGTACTGTGCAGGCAGCAGCACTAGCCACTAGTTTACTGTGTGATGGAGGGTGGATTTTTAAGCCAGAGATGCAGATCTGGGTGCATCAGACCCCAGGTGAAGGCAAGAGGGCAGTGGGAGAAGCCTGAGATGTAAGCAAAGTGACCACAGCTCATGTGGCATTAGCAAGCTCAGCAAGGCAGGGGGAGGAATCCAGGTAAGCAGCCAAATTAGCTTAGAGCAGAGAAAGTGTTTCTGCTCTACTCACCTCCGTAAGGCTTTAATCTTAGCTGAATTATCAGTATAATTATAGTGCAGGAAAACACAAATAGAAAGCAATACGAGGTTCCACAGTGAATACTTTGAACAAGCTGAAAAGCAGAGAGATAAGCAGTGGCAAGGTTGCAGTTTTGCATTAAAATGAAAAAGGCCACCTAAAAAGCATCTGATAATTCAGTAAAAATACTTGAATTTCTTTCAGAAAGGAGAGTTTTCCACATTTTATTTGCTGTTGTCTAGTTCAGGTTTCCTGCAAGGCACTCAGGAAGAAAATGATGGCTAGTGGCTCAGCCCCTTAGGAGACCTCCCACTTCCCTCTTTCCCCAGGCTCCAGGATGACAGAGGGAAGGTGTCAGGTGGTGGAACCAAGAAGATGAGCAGAGTGGCAGATGAAGGCAGGACATGCATGGAGATAGGGGCAACTGCTGAGACATCCACAAGCTTTTAAGTGGCAGTACAGCTTTTTGTTCTGATGACTGGTCTCTCCTGGGACTAAGCACAGTTTGTACTACCAATACATCAGCCCTTCTGCTGATAATCTTACATCAGTGAAGCACTCAGCTGTTGAATCAAGTGCAAGGACCAGGTGTAGCTCGATGAGACAACCAACTTTCTCTTCCCTAGCTACACTACAGGGAGAGCAAAGCAAGCACGAGACAAGTCAGGGCCTGCTGAAGCTCTAAGCCAACAACCAAGTCTATGTGAACGAGCCGTCGGGCCCACCCCATCCCCACTGAGGCCTCCTGTACAGGTATGGCTGGAGGGCAAGGACCCCCAAAGGCTAACCCAAGCGGAGCAAGGGAGAGAGAAATAAGTTCATTTCTAGCAGTAAGTCGTCAAATAATCTCCAAGAGAGCCAGAAACTCACTTCAAGGGAAATGGAACAGGTTGGCACTGAAGCAACTGCATTTCAAAAATACAACGCAGAGGAAGGATAACGCACAAGGACAGGCTTTATCCTTTACAGAGCTCATCCATTATGAAATGCTGTTTTACTCAACCCCAATGTCAATGCCATGTCAAGAAAAAAAAGATGCCCTCGGGTTATGTGACTGTAACAAGTGAGCTGCTACTCTTGAAAAATCGAGACTACACAAATCACTGCTATTTCAGGCACAGTTATGTCTTTGAAAAGCCTTTCAGCTGCTTTTGATTCTGTTATCAATTCCTCAAAATTTCATCTTTATCTATTTACATACATCCACTATGATATCTTACTCTTAATATGATACCAGAAGTATTTCTGCATTCTTGTAATTTCTGGACAGCTCTATTAATCTAAAAGGGATTCTGTCTCTGATTACATGTAATAGCAATACACACAAAACTTCTCCTGTCCTAGGATCTCAAAGCACTGTACAAGCATAATTAATTATGCTTTGCATCTTCTCTGAAGAAAGAAACATGATCATCCTCTCATAAGTGGACCTGGACTGTCCACCACTCTGCAATTTAATCATAATGCTCTGCTGAAAGCATAACTGATAAAACAGAAAATCTTCAGTTTATGAACACCATGAAGCCTTTCAAATTTAATTATGTCTGATGTGTGGTCTCTGACTATAGGCTGTTATTTATAGTAGCCCAAGGAATTAAAAAATTCTTTTCAGGTAGAGAGAAAAAGCAAAATTGAAACATTTCACAGCCAGTGGATCAGAAATCTTGAAGCATGGTGGAAAATGAAAAAGATAGGAAAAGAAACTCTTAACCAACAGGATGATGGAGCAGCAAGAAAGATAATTGCATAGTCTAACTACAGCATGTTTCAATAACCTCATAAATACTACCACAACCAGCTGTAGACTAGTAACTCTCAAATGATCCTTTATGGCTGGGCAAAATATATGGTAGAGGGCTGTGCATGGAATCTCTATTCCTATAAAGAGGTTATGTCTGGATAAACACCTTCACTCATACTAAAAATGAAAAAAAAAATATAGTTTTGCACATACGTGTCCACAGGCAAATGTGTCCTTCATGCTTAAATTCTCTATCCAGCACTGCAAATATTGAGCCAGCATCAAAGGCAGGAGCCAAAATAAGTTTCAACTAGGAACATTTTCTGGTCCTGCTGTCTTCCTGTGAAAAACTGGCAAAACATTTCCAATGTCTGAAAAGCAGTAAATTAAAGTCCTTAGGAACAGCTTCACACAAACAATCCATATTCTGCAACAATGCTGCAGCTCTAACTATGTCTCAGTTCAAGCTTTTCACCTATTTGACTTCCTCTGTCTCTAAAAAACTTCAGCATCATGACAAAAGTCCATGATTTACAAGGAGTTTTACTTAATTTTGGGGGAAAAAATGGGGTCATCAATGTATCTTCTGTCCTCTCAGCACAGATGTTCAGGGAAAAAGAAACAAAAGGTAAATAGCACAAACCAGTTGCCTTCCTCTAGGAAAGGTTAGAAACTAAGTATATTGTAAGACAAAAGGCCTTAGAAGGACAGTCAATGACTATCACAGGGCTGACCTAAGGACTTATGGGACTTTTGAGAATAACAGTCATTTTAGACACGTGAAGAGGAAATAAAGACTTGAAGAACAGAAATAATCGGAAAGAGGGTAGTGATTTGTGTTTGGTGGGGGTTTTTGGTTTTGTTTGGTTGGTTTTTTACCTGGTTAACTATTCTGCTTGTTTCTGAACACCTGAACATTACAGTGGCTGGAGGCAGAAGCTCAGCTACATGTCCCATTGCATAACCACACGTGTTACATTAACCAGTACGCACAGGGGGCCAACCAGCCGGAAAGCAGCTCTGCAGAGAAGGACCTTGAGGTCACAGTGGACAGCAAGCTGAACATGAGCCAGCAACACATCTTGTGGCATCGCAGCCAACAGCCTCCTGAGCTGGATTAAGAAAAGCATTGCCAGCAGGTGGAGGGAGCCGATCCTTCTGCTCTACCCAGTACTGAGCCCGGTCAGGTCCTGTCTGGAGTGCAGGGTCCAGTTCTGGGTTCCACAGTACAAGAAAGATATAGACTTCCTGGAGTGAGTTTAGCACAGGGATGGTTTACGGAGTGGAGCATCTGCCATCTGAGGAGATGCTGAGAGAGCTGGGACTGTTCAACCTGGAGAAGAGAAGGCTCAGGTGAATCTTACAAATGTGTACAAATATCTGAAGGGCGGGAATGAAGAAGAGGGAGCCAGACTCTTCTCACTAATGTCCACTGACAGAACAAGAAGCAACAGGCTAAACTTGCAAAATAGAAAATTAAATCTGAGTAAAAGAAAACATTTTTTTTATCTGTGAGGGTGGATCAAACACTGGAACATATTGCATGGAGACTTTGTGGAGTCTCCATCCTTGGAGATATTAAAAACCTGACTGGAAGTGCTCCTGGGCAACCTGGTCTAGGTGACCCTGGTTGAGCAGGGAGATGGACCAGATGATCTCGAGAGGTCACTTCCAACTAAATGAATTTGCAATTGTGTGTGCTATGTGCCAAAGGGCCAGCGAAGAGGCAAGACAATTTAATGTGTGTTTGGAATGACCTGGGTTTCGGCCTTTTAGAAGCGTACTTTTGGGAGTGAAGGAAGACACTGCACAAGTCCTTACTGCTCCTATATGCTCCTACTGCTGCAAGAGAGCAAAATGGCCTTTGGAAGTCCATCACTTAATTCTCCTCACAAAATACAGGGGTACTTGGGGTAGTGAAATCTGATTAGGATTTTCCCATTTCCCCCCTCCAGTCCTCTACCCTCTTCATAGCCACAAATGTATTTCTACAAATCGACGCAACACTCCTACCATGCGAAAACTAAAATACCACCCCCTCCAAAATCTCTCAACAAAAAAAACCCCACAGAACAACTGCAACATTTTGATAAAATTGATCACTTCAGTGATCAGGGTATCAGATCTGTCTCCAAATCATTTGTTCCAGCACAAAATGGAAGGCAAAGGAGCTGCAGCACAGGAATGGAAATGCACTGACCAACCTCCATAATGACACAAACAAGAAAGGTAGAACCAGGTTCTCTCAATGTGATGCACACTGGGAACAGCCCACCCTCCTGCCATCCAAAATAAAAACAAAGAGGGCACCATTGCCACCTCTCACTCTTGTGGGATCCCAACATTTCTTACAGATTCACCCAGCGTGAGATTCCGCAGTGAGGTACAGTCAGGGCTAAACTCAGCACTCCTGATTCTGTCAAGAACCTACACTGGTGTAAAGCAGGACTTGCATGAGAGCCCGCCGCATGATAAAGGTGAAGGGTTAGCCAAGCAGCCTGCGGTCCCTAATAAACATTTAGGCATAAAATTCTATTTTCAAAATAACTGTTTAAAATGTCCATTTCGGGGTGAGAAATGGAGATTGCTTTTATAATAATAGTCCAGCCGGGTGTTCTTCCAACAAAAGCATTTTCACCAGGAGGAACTATTACATGCACTCAAATTGTCTATCAAAATGTAACTGCTAATTAAGAACAAAAATGACTGTGAAATTGCAATATAGGCTCCATTTAATTTTACTGGGAATTCCAGGCCTTTACTGTCAGGAAAGTAACACCTCTCATCAGCTCTGCAGACACCAGAATGAGTCACCTCTCATCCTTTGGTTTTTCCAATCAATGATGTGGTCTGTTTTCATACACTCGCCAATGATTAACCATAATTGAATGTTTTGTGGGTTTATTTGGTTATACTACATAGAATTTAGCAAATATGCCACAGAGGAGCTCCCCCCACCATTGCTTGATGCTTTTTACACAAAAGTACAGTTTAGTATTTGCTGTGAAAGGCTTCAATAATAAATGAGAATTCTAAGTGAATCTGTGCCTATACTCAGGACCAAGAAATATCACTGGATTTCTCCTTTGTTCGGGTTGTGCTGGCAATTACGACATGCTGTACGGTTGATTTAAGTGTGCTATGCCATCAAAATGTAGAATGAAAAACAATGACATCTGGGATTTTTCTTCTAATACAAACTTAATTATTAATCAAAGCTATGACATACACTAAACATTGGCAAATGGCTCGAGAGCATCAGGAATTTATTTTTCTCAGTGGAGTCTTTAAAAGTCTTTTAATAATCAGACGACAGGACTCATTTACATCTGTGCAACCCCCAGTTAGATTTTTGACCTAATACAGTTTGTAAGATTCTCGTGTAGG
>KL283821.1:0-12137 GCA_000699545.1 Podiceps cristatus
ACCCATTCATCCACCAATCCACCCACCCATCCCTTCCATTGTCCATCTCCATCCTGAGCTGCGGTGGTATCTACCAGCTGACGGCTCTGCATGTTCCCACCAGCTTGCCTCCTCTCTGCCCTGGACCCACGGTGCAGACCCTGGAAGGGTTGGCTGGAGAAGCCCTCGTGGCCCCCTCATGGCCACCAATCCAGCCCCCCTCCCCCCCCAAAGAGGACTGTCACCCATGTGGATCAGGGCACCACATCCTGAGAGCATCTGTGCTTTTCTGTTGAGCCCAAAGGAGCTACCTGGAGCTGGAAATGTCCGCTTGGTCAGGTGAAGCCCTACCATGAGACACGGGCTGACCAGGGCCCGGCAAATACGTTCAATGCCCAGATGGGCACTGTGACTCTAGGGACAACCGATGAAGCCATCAGCAGGTGCACCAAAGCAAACAAGAGACGGTGGCTCTTCATGCAGGGTCCCATCCCACCGCGAAAACCCCTCCCGTGGGATACTGAGGGATAAAGCCAACAGAATCATCAAATCCCTTGGTTGGAAAGGACCTTTAAGATCATTGAGTCCAACTGTGCCTGACCACCACTAAACCATGTCCCTAAGCACCACATCTATACATCTTTGAAATACCTGCAGGGATGGTGACTCCACCACCTCCCCAGGCAGCCTGTGCCAGTGCCTGACAGCCCTTTCAGTGAAGAAACATTTCCTAATATCCAACCTAAACCTCCCCTGGTGTAACTTGAGGCCATTTCTGTTGCTGTTCCTGGGGAACAGAGACCCACAAGGAAATTCAAGGAAGGGCTTGGGATGTCAGTGGAAGAGAAATTCAGGGTTCCTAGTCCTTAACGGCTGACCTGACTCAGGGAAACATTGAGTTGTAGATGATTATGTTCTTGGGGAGGCTGTTGGGTCATCTCATGGACAAGGTGAGCTGCTGGCTGCCTGGACATGGGTGTCCTCTTCTTAATTGCTCCTGCAACCTTTGAGAGTTCCTCCCAAACAGGATGATTGCTTGGGTGTGGACATTTTCCTCTCCTATTTAGAAAATCCAGTTAGTCTGCCTTAATGAGAAGGTGCCATTGTGCCTGGGAAGTATTTTTCTGACGCTGCCGCAGCTGAGCACAGCCCTTCGGAGAGCCAAGTGTCCTGCTCTCTTGGTGTAAAATAAAGATCAGTGATGGAGCATGTCAGCTTCACTGTGAGACCTGATCGGCACTTGGAAATCAAGGGAAAAAAAAAAAAAAAAAAAAAAAAGGTTAAATTTTAATACTTTGAGGCTATTCTGTGTCTTGTTTCTCAGGCAGAGGCTCTGATGGAGAGGAGTTTGGAGCCTGCCGAATGTCACCGTGGTGGTGCCCACGCTGACCCTCCTCAGCTGTCAGCAATAGCTGGCTCTAAGCTTGGCTTATCTCCGCACGCAGCCGGCACGGCGGGGCTTAGCGGGGCTCCTGCCTGTTTTCTCAGCTGCTTTCGTTCTGCGCTCTTCCAGATCTACAACATCTCGCTGTGACTTTCCAAAGCCAGCGCTGCAAATGACCTTGTCCTTACGTCCTCCAGTAAAAGGCCCAGGAAATTTTCAGTTATTGAGATTATCTAAGCACTCCCTGAACTCCTCTTGCACCGTTTTAGGCTCTGTTCATTCCCCCTGCTCTAGGTGTCTACTTTGCTCACAGCTGCAGTTGACCTTTTGGGGAACATAGATGTGAAAAAGCCATTAAGCAGCATCAACTGGCAATGCCACCATGGAGCTTCCTCCTTTCCACGTGCTGGTGGCCATCCTTGCACCTCTGGTGGCCACCCTTGCTGGCTGCATCCCCCCTCCCTGCTCCTGCTGCTCTTCAGGATTGTCCCAGTGATCTCGCCCAGTTCCCACCTTCTCTGGGTTTCCTTCTTGGCTTGAGACCAGAGCGCCAGACCATGCTCTTACAACATTTTCTATCCATCCCTTGAATTAAAAATCCCTCATTTCTGTAAACTCCAGGGTTTTTTTGACCATGATAGCTGCCTGCAAAGCTCCCTCCACCTGATCTTCATGGCTTTGTAGCAGACCCACACAACAGTGTTCTTGTCCTATCTCCTACGCGCCTTCAGCCGATCTAACTCTTGGTGTGATCTGAACTTCAGAATAAATCTGTACCTCCGTGATGGTATAGAAAACGTCACGCTCCTCTTTTGCTCCTGTCTGCCCTTCTTGAAAACATTGCTCCTTTTTCTATTAATATTCTAATTATGGAGATCATTTTGCTGGGTCTCTGGTGGGGCAGTATGAGCCGTTGACCCAAGTTCTTCCAGCTCTTCCTATTCCTCTCCACGTTCCTTGCATTAAGATGCAGACATTTAGGACGTTGGGTGGACTGACCCATCATCATCTTTATCCCTCTTTTCTCTCCCTGTTAGGACTAACCCTATTTCTTCATGGTCTAAGACCTCATCTGTGTCTTGCTCCTCCCCTGCTCTCCCCGCTTGCTGCCTCTGCTCCTTGTTCAGGATTTGTGGACAAAAGCCTCTGTGCAGGGAGATGCCCATCATGCAGCCCTCTCACATTTCCACCAGCCTCCTTCTCCCCAACAAAGTCTATGTGTGGGCAGAGAAATTTCAGGATATTTTTTTTAATTATTATAACTGGGTTGTCCCAGTGAGGACATGGTAAAACAAACCATCTTTAACCTGCAGTATTAGTTTTTTTGAGGGAAACCCAGTTTGGAGTCTGCTGGAGATGATCTGCCTTTCCCCGTCCCCTGCATCCTTGCAGCGTCGCTCTCCAGTTTCAGGAACTGACGGCTGGTGGCATCACAGAAAGCAAAATCCCGGAGCCCTTTTCTTCCCCCAAGGGTTTTCCTATCTCATTCCTTTCATGGGCTGCATTTCTTGAAGGGCAGCCCCTCTCAGTCCTGCAGGTTTTTAACTGAAATTCTCCCAGATGGACTTTAGTAATGTCAAAATGATTTTTCGAATGACTTTGCCCCAAACAGTGCCCCTCTCCTTGCTGGGCCGTGCAGCCTGGCTTTCCTTCCCGAGGACTTTTCCATTCTAAAAACCAACTAATATTCTTTCTCAGCCCTTTAGGTTTGACTAGGTCTGGGCTTGGTGGGCTTAAATTTCAATTGATAGGTGATAGTAAACGTCTTTAAAAAAAGAGACAAAGGATACTAGTGAAAATGGGATGAATGCAGAGCTTTATCAGGGCTGTAATAACACTTACTTCCATAATAATTTACTTAAGCTACTCCAGTAAAGACAAAATGTACTATAATTTAGATAACTCTGAGGGCTGATAAAGGATTCTTCTAAGGATTTCTGTGTATAAATTCGTGTAAAGCTTCACTTCAGTAACAACTGCAAATTACAAATGCTTCCAAAAAGCAGGAACTCGTTCAATTATTAAGCACCCAGCATTGCCTGCCTTGAACTCGCTGTGCAGTCTGGCTCAGTGACTAATTACTTCTCAGTAAGATCCTTCTTAGGAGAAACTCTGCCTCTGCTCATAACATTGCTATCAGCATTAAGGTCATTAGATGCAATTAAGACTAATTGTAAGCCTGCATGGGCAGAACGGCTTTAGGGAATGGCAGGAGACGGCAGGACCTTGCATCTCCCTGTTAGATGTGGATCAAGCTGCCCACGCTGGACGTGGTCAGGGCTGTTTCCTATACATTAAGTATCAACAAATCGGCTGCCATCACAAATGCCATTAATTAGTGTCCATCTGCAGCCTCAGCAGAAAGACTGTGGGGACAGCGAGGGCTTTGCCAAGTACCTTCTGCATTTTTAAGCCATGCTGAAAGGATGGCGGGTGCAAGTCCTCACCCAGCTGACGTCCTCGGAAAGATCTTCTTTTCCGCGATGCTCCACCTTTTATGATGTACTTCATTAAAAAGGAAAGAAAATTGAAAACCAGATGTTTCTTGCTATGTTCATACTCATGATTTAGCCACTTGCCTTTACAGCATGCCTTTAGGTCTCCTAATTAACACCTAGCACTCGGATGCAGCGAGGGGTGGAAATCTGGACCAGACTGTGATGCATCATGACTTGCAAGCTGGGTTTTTTTGGTTTGGTTTTTTTTTTGAACTGAATTGCAAACAGCATGATGGCCTCTCTCCATAAATCGCGGTCTCTCCGACACCACGTCCCCGAGGAGTGAAGTGCATAATAGACTTGTAACTCTCCGAGAAGTGCATCTTGTGCAATTATGCAGCAACATAAACGCTCTGAGCTCAGGCAGCCTCTGAGCATGGCGTTAATCCCCCGCTGGAAGGTTTTCAAGTCAAAGCCCATCCTTCAGTAAACATTACTCCTTCCGTGTTATTCATAAAAAACACATTCTCATCTTTTAAAAGATTTTCTGAGACTGAAGGCATCTCACACATTGCGGGCGATGCTGTCCCAAAATAGTTATGCCCAAGGGAGTGGACTGGCAGTTTTGCAAGAACAGAATGGGGAAAGGTTGTACTTTTCCCCTTTCTTTTGCTTTCCTCCTCCTTACCAGGGGCAGGATTTCTCTCTGCCCCTTCCCAGCTATTGCTGCAGATGTTGAAACCCAGCTCTGTCGCAATCTGCCCTCCTGTGTGTCCCTGTAGCACTGCCCATTCATAAGAGCTGAAATTTTGGTTGACTATATGCCTTGAAATATCCCTCCTCTGCTGCTGCAGAAGAATTTCAGGATGAAGTCCAGCAGCAGAATAATGAGGATAAATCTTACTGCATTTGCACAGCCCACGAGATTCCTCTTTCTTCAGGAGAGGAAGGAAAGTCCCGTGGTTGAGGGACAGGAAAGGGAACCATGATTTCAGCCACTGTTTCTGTCTTTGGCTTTCCTCTTCTGAACTCAGCCTGCATCGACATCTGTGCTACGGTTGCTGACAGTTCTCAGTGCAACTCCTACGTGCAGCAAAAGGCAAGGCAGGGATTCAGGCAGCGGCCCCAAAATATATAGAAGCAAGGCGGCTCATTACCAGCCGCTCAGTTTAGATCCCAGCTCTGCAAACGATTTCTGCAGAATTCAAAACATTTGCGTCTTGGATTTTTGCTGGCTCCCTGTAAGACGTCAGCAGAGCCCAGATGTAAAATCCTGGCCCTAATATAGCTGGTTTTTTTCCTAACTCCACATGCAGAAAAGGATCAGCCTCAGCCCCACAACCGGAGATGCGTCCCTTTTCCAATGCAGGACGCTGAGCAAACCCAGTTTAGCTCATGGACCTAGAGCACAGCTGAGGAAACCAGCAGAGCCTGGGCAGTTACGGGCTTGCTATCACGGCCTCTTCTAGGCTGGAAGCCCCAGTTCATTCATCTGCGGGCACTTATAATCTCAGACACATGAGACGTTATAACCTCTTTGCACAAGATAGGTGCTGCTATCGTTTGCTGCAAACTGGTTTTAATTGTCCCAAGAAATAGTCCTTCCACCACGTCCTCTGGAGGATTTAACACTGCAGAACTGGCTGTAATGAGACTGGTATGATTTCTTTTTATTAAAGCACTTCATGTAGCCCATTTAGGTTTTAGTCGCTGGGACTTTCTTATTGCTCGGTTTTCAATAGGAATTAGCCTTTTCATTTACACGGGATGCACTCGGGGTCTGCACGTCCAAATATTTGAAGGTCAAAGGCCTGCAGTGACCTAAAAGCTGAAACAACTGCAGGAAAGGTCTTGGTCAGAGAGTGGCAGCAGCAGGCAGGAGACAGCTCCAAGGAGGGAGCCGCAGGGCTTGGGCACCAGGAGAAACCCTTTCCTTCCGAGGAGTTCAGGGGCTTGTTTTTTTCCTGCGTTCCTTTCCCACACGATGCAATGTCAGTTCATATCGCGAATTCATATACAGCTGATGCGTATATCGCTGCTTGGATTCCCGCAGCCCAAGGCGGGTGGCAGCTGTTGCACACCCCTTGCGCTGGGGTGTGCGCGATGGCCACGGCCGGGCTGCGCGCACCCGCCGACCGTTGGTGTCCGTGGGCTTAGAGCCAAATTGCCCTTCAGCTCTAACGCTCTGCAGAAAGCTGTTGACATCCTACAAGGAAAAAGACGTTCGAGCAGCCTTAGGGGCTGCCGGCGGAGCAGAGGCCCCTCGGTGCTGTGCCGTCAAGCCGCCTGCTTGGACCAGCGGGAAAAGGGTGTTTTGCTGCGATGAGACAAACGATGCTCTGGCAAACGCCCCGGAGCTGGGACGGAGCAGCAGCCTGTGCACTTGCCAGCTCTCAGCAGCTAGAAATGAGGCACTGAGGAAGAGGAGTCAATAGATGGTGCTCTGCTTTCATGCAATATCGCAGCACGATTTTGCCGCTGAAAGGGGTGTCCACCTTTCCCTGCCGCTCTCTAGGCCTGAGGGGTGAGGACCCCCTTGTCCGGGCCATTTTGTGTGTCTGCCTTTTGCTCCTTTGCAAGAAGAGTCTCCTCTTCCCACCAGGTTATTCCCTCCTGTTCAAGGAGCTCTGACCTCCCACCCCCTCTGATTAACCACATTCTGTGGGTCCTTGGGGGCTCTCTGTGCACGCTGCACAGCCTCTCTGGAAAGAACGGAGTTATGCAGCTTTGAAATATTAATAATACGGTTTTTTAGATCTAATAATGCCTTCCTGAGATATTTCAGAGCCAATGAGAGCTGATAAAGTTTATTTTCTCTGCAGTGCATTATCTGTCTGGTGCAGGCCTGCTTGGGAGGACAGCTCAGGGTCACTTGGGTGAAGAGTATTTTTGAACGCACTGATTTGGCTGTCTCCTACTTAGCAAAATGTATCTCTGCTGCTAGAGCTAATAAAGCGGTTGTTTAATTATTATTTAATGAGCTTGTGCAGGGAAAGCAGATAATCTTCCCTTTGGAAACATCAAGTGTCTCTGCCCAGCGTGCCCCGTTTCCCATGGCTGGTCTGTCCCATCCGTCAGATCCCAACAAGAAATGCCGGGAGGAAAATGTGGCCGTGTCTTTCTTGGCTTCAGCTGCACCATGACTCTGGGTTGGAAAATATCCCATTGGAGCTTCCATCTGGGAGCTTGTTGTGGTTTTGGGGGTGAAAAGAGAATGGGGAACACACCAAAGGTCTCTCCATCTCCTCTGGTGTCTTATAATTTCTTTGGGTGTGACTTTGCAGCTGTCTGGGTCCCCAGGCTGCAACATCATGAAATCCAAGTGTGAATTTGCCCTGGTAAACCTTGCCTGGGTTTGTGCACTGCTTTGCAGCTGAGACAGCCCCGAGCACCAATGTTCAGGGCAGCCGAGGCCACGTACACCCAGACAACCCCAGGATTTGGGTGCATTTGCAGGACTAAGGTGCATGATCCACTGAGAGAACGGCAGCTCATGGAGTCTCGTGGCATTTGGTCCTGAAAATGTCACCTCCAGAGACTGTGGGTTATCAAGCAAGGCAGTAAAACACTTTCAACATTAATTGTCCAGACCCAACATCTCACACCAGCTTTGCTCTGCTCTCTTCATCCCATCAAAACCTCCAGGGAGGCAACGATGCCTGCAGCAGCCCTGGAGTGCTACCAACCCTGGGCTCCCCCCGACCGAGGGCATGGTTGAGCCTCGGAGGATCCATAACTGAGGTTGCTCTACTAAAACCTTTCCCTCTTTGACTTTTTTCCATGCTACCAGGTCCCTGAGCAGCTCTTGGGCTTCCCACCACCGTGGCACAGCAGCGGGCGGAGGGTGAGAGCGGAGGGACCATCTTCCTAGTCCCACCTAAAAGCTTTATCAGTTGGGCTCTGCATCTGAGCTAGTCCATCTGCAGATGGTTGCAGAGAGGTTCCCGGATTTTCTGAGCAGGGAAATGGATGAGCAGGGTTAGGGCTGGTGGGGAGAGTCAGGTTTCCCCCCGTAAACTGTGGAAATGATGATGTTTGCAGATGCAAAAAGCCAGTGGGGCCAGAGGCCTGGGGGACGGACATCCAGGGACCTGTTTCAGGAGGGTTGGTTTGTGCCGCTCTCTGGAGCGCCTGTGATATCTCCAGCACAATTTGGTGACGTTTCCATCACCTCCTTTTGCAGACATGACCAAGAGGAGCCTTCTGGGGTGGATCGAGCTCCCGGGGTGGGTAAGGCGAGCGGCCTCACCTGGGTGCTCAGAGGCATTTCCAAGCCCACGGGTCAAACACATCCCCTCCAGCCAGCTCCTGCTGGGGACTGCATCCTCACACTACGTCCCCCTGCCTCCACCCAAAGACTGCGGGTGACTCCCCGGCTGTGACGAGCTGAACCCCGTCTTGTTTTGCCTCCTCGCTGATGCTCGGCGGTGGGTCCTGGCGACTCCCAGGTTATATGACAACCTCTGCACCTCTCCTCACACAAAAGGGATAACCCAGTTTTTCTTCGCTGACACATTTCCAGAACAAGTTGGTAGCTCTGTCTGCTCTCATCCCACGCCACTGTTCGTGGAGTCTGAGCACAGGCAGCAGCTCATCTCCAGCAGCTCTCTGCAGCACGGAGACGGCCGGGGCCAGGGCCAGCTCCATCCCTGGCTCTGCGGGCACACGCGGGTCACCGTCCCCAGCCAAGCCGGCAGCAGATGGAGCAAACCCCCCATCCATGGAGGAGGAACGCGCAGCAAAGGCTGGTGGGGCTGGGAAGGAGCCGTGCCAGAGCATCCACCCAGGTCCGAGCGAGGAGAGGAGGTCCCCAATGCCCACCCGCAGCCGTCCCCTGCCTGCAACCCAAACGCACGGAGGCACCAGAAGAACCCCAAAAGGAGAAATCGCGGCTTCCCTTTGACAGCTTTAACCGGGGCTGCCTGTTCGTTAGCTCTCTGGTTCTTATCTGGAAATACCTTCATGACTAGGGCAAAAAAGTAAAGGGGAGAGTTATTGAAAAATAAATAAGACGGGTTATATAAACAAACACGCCCAACCACATATCCCAGGCTAACGCCACAGCTTCAAAAGTTAAAGAAATAAATGCAGATAAAGCAATTGGAATAAGAAAATGAACGTAAGGAAAAAGCCCGGGAGGGATGGGATCCTTGTGCGGAGGGGAGGGGAACCAGGAGACAAGTGAAAGCAAAGACCAGTTTGAACTGGGACTGTGTAAGCAGTTTGCAAAACCCTGTATCAGCAAACCACATGAGCAGCTCTGTCATTTTTGGATTGCAGCTTCAGGAGAAGAGAGAGGGAAAAAAAAAATCCCATTGAAAAAGATTGCAAAAGTTTGGTTAAAAAGTACTCCAGCTTTTGAAATTGCAGCCTAAGCCCCACCTCCCCACGCTCATCCCCACCTCCAGGCTGAGAAGTAAAAAGTAGTGAATGGCCCCAGCAGCCGCCGCCGGCAGAGGAAAAGTTTTGCTCCCGGCGCAGTGGGATTGGGAAAGTCCTGAAATTGTGAGTATGGCATCACCTGCCCGCTGTGAGGAGATGCTGAGGATGACTGCGGTGCCGAGCCCGCTCGGGGTCTGCCTCCGAGACGCGGGACGGGTTTAGGGTTCGGTAGCTGTGGAGTTTCTGGTGCTGTTTTCCCCCATGTTGCTTTGTAAGACGCCTTGAACCTGTTTGGCTCTGGAGCTGGATTTTTCCAGCAGTTTAAAAGTTAAAGCGGGGCAGGGGATGGGACGGACAGGGGAGGACAAGGAGCAATTACTAATCTTCTGCACGCCTGTTCCATGCTGTCTTTCTGCACAAGTATTTTGTTGCTTCCTCTCTGCTCGCGCTTATTTATTTGAGTCTTTTTTTTCCAATAAAGCAGCTCCACTTATTTATCCCTTTGCAGGGAGTTTTCCCAACCCTTGAGGCAGCTGCAGTTGGTTTCTCTTACAGTTTTGCTTCTTCTGTTATGGCAAGGTCTCTTCTCACCCCAGGTTTTGGCAGGCTGTCGGGGAAGAGGCAGGTGCAGACCTGGGCTGGCACGGTGCTGGTGCCGCACGAGGAAGCCTGGCCAGACCCGAGCTTCGCCAGCAGCGCATGGGTTGGGAGAGGAGCCAGATCAAGGCAGGATCATCCTGTTGGGTGGGAAAAGCTGCTGTGACCTGCCGGCTCTGAGAAAAGTGGTGGTGGGGAGCAGGAAAGGGTTAACGCCGGGGGAAAGCCTTTGGGCAGCTCTGCAGGCTGGGGGTGAAGATGCAAAGGGGCCAGTGACCAGGGTGATGGGCTTGTTATGTGCGTTTGGTGCTCTGGAGGGGGGTGGGCTTTGCTGGGGGACAAGCCCTGTGCTCAGGGCTGAGCTGCTGCCTCTGCCTGCTCCTGCCAGCGTCCTGCTGAGTTTTCCTCAGCTGGACCAGCCCGGGGTCTTGCAAATGATGGAGCTGGTGTGTCCCTTAACCCAGCCAATGCTTAAAGCCTTAGAGGTGGGCATAGCCTCCGTGGGACTAGCCTGTTCTCATTAAAAACCCTGTTTTTTAACAGTTAGAGGAGAGGTTAGACGCTGGAAGAAGGCGCTGTGCTTCGCCAGCCCAGCTGATCTTGCCTTGGCTGTGCTTGCTGTTTCTGTCAGGCTTCAGCTGTAGTTGCCCCTCTGGGCATGGGGACAACGGGGCTGGCTGTGCTGGGACGGGGGGAGACATCCCTCCCTGGGTGGGGGCTGTTGCACCCCCCGCTTCCAGCCCCCGTGGATCCGGATAACCAGGGCACGGCTGCCCCGCGTAGGTTGTAGGGAGAGGGAGCAGAGAGAGACCTCAGGGCACAGACTCAGGGTTGCTCAAGGACGCTTTACGTCCATCTACGGAGGCTGTAAAACTCGTTACTGCTCCAGTAACTGAGCAGGTTTCTCTTTGCTTAAGAGGCACGTTATGCCCAAGGCTTTCTGCAAGGTGGATCCCTCCTGTCTCTGGTGCTGCTGGGCAGCTGCTGTGTCAGAAGGGCACATCCCTCCCTCCCTCCTTTCTTACCTGGGTACGTGTCTGAGGCACCTTTTCCCAGTGTGCATGGGTTTGCAGCAGTGCTGTGGGCTTCCTCCAGCTGGAGCCCCGCTGCCAGCCTGCAGCACGCTGGGATTTCTGGACCATGATGCTATCAGGTCCTGCTGCTCCCTGCGCAACCCAAGAGGGCTCTGAGCTCTTCCCTGCGTCTCTTAGTGCTCCAGGTCCACAGCAAAAAGGAAAATGCCAGTCAAGGATGTTGGAGTAAATCAAAGAACAAGGGCAAATGAGGAAAAAAAGAAAGATACTTAGGGCTGGTTATGAGCAGCATCAAGGATATCCAGCCATACGAACAGGCCGGAGCTGAGCTGCTTCAGGAGCTTATCAAAATTCATGTCTATATTTCACCGTACCAGCTGTATATGATACCCTTATAGAGCATCCGTTTCAGGCAGCGCAGTGCAGCTCACCCGTGGCTGTTGGTACAGCTCCAGCGGGTGATGGAGCATCCTTTATCCAAGCTCCCATCAGGATCTGATCTCCCACCAGTGGTCCAAGCCGTATCGATCCGCTCCAAAGGGCCTTTTATCAGTTGTGTGCAGAAATTTCATGACTGTATTTTTTTTTTTCCCTCCCACTCCCTGCACTAGTCTACGTTGTCTTGTGCTCAGGCAGAAGCTGCCGGAAAGGTGAAAAGCATTAGAAAGGAGCATCGCTCCCCCGCTGCGGCGTCCGTTGTGGCATCCGTCTGCTTGGCCATCCAAGAGGCAGCGGCTGTTGCAGAGCCGTGTAGCCTGAGCGAGGGTTTGCCCCCCGCCTTGTTTGGTCATTTTGCAACGTGCTCTAATTACTCTTCGTTTTCCCTCCTTCACGTCCAGTTTTCTTGCCTTTGCCAGCCGCGCTGCTGGGTGTGGGAACGTTTCCAGGCTTCGAAATACTTCGTCCTGGCTGACACTATCACTCCTAACCCAGCCGTTCAGCATTGCTGGGCTGCTTGGTTTGCTGCCTCCCCTGCAGCAGTCCAGGGGTCTCTGGGGACCTTGGTCCAGTCAAAAATAGATCCCAACCCCTCTTCTCTGTGGTTCCTGGCTCCCAGTGTGGTCCCAGTACCTCCCTGGGGTGCTGGTCTGCACCGTGCTGCTCTCACATCCCGGCTTTATCCTGAACCTGCTGCACGTGCCCGGCTTGAGCC
This sequence comes from Podiceps cristatus, assembly GCA_000699545.1. NCBI lineage: Eukaryota > Metazoa > Chordata > Aves > Podicipediformes > Podicipedidae > Podiceps > Podiceps cristatus. The sequence goes on from KL283821.1 coordinate 11,968, forward strand.
ATCCCGTGGATGAAATCCTTGGTGCCTCGAGCCACCCTCGCTAGATGTGGGCTTGAGGGACGGCTTGGGAGCCTCGTGACCCATGTAGGGACCTGTCATTAGCCCCGAGGCTTTGAAAATGTTAATTTTCAATAGAAATGGAGCCGGTGGTGTAAGAAGTGCAAAGCAGC
>KL283821.1:15164-47507 GCA_000699545.1 Podiceps cristatus
GTGCTCCAGCCCTCTCATCATCTTCGTGGCCTCCTCTGAACCCTCTCCAACATTTCTGCATCTTTCTTGTACCGCGGGCCCCAGACCTGGACACAGGACTCCAGGGGGGGCCTCACGAGGGCAGAGTAGAGAGGGACGACCCCCTCCCTGTCCCTGCTGGCCACCCCTCTGCTGATGGAGCCCAGCCCAGTGGGTTTAGATTAGATCTAAAGAAAGAAATTCTTCATCATGGGGGTGCCGAGGCCCTGGCCCGGGCTGCCCAGAGACGCTGCGGCTGCGCCCTCCCGCGGAGGGTGTAGCTGGGAGCAGCCTGGGCTGGCGGGAGGTGTCCCTGCCCCTGGCAGGGGGTGGGACTGGATGGTCTTTCAGGTCTCTTCAACCCAAACCCTTCTGTGAGTCTGTGATCTGTGGAGCTGCAGGAACGCTGCGTGCTCTCTCCGAAATGACTGTCCAAAGGCAACTCACCTTTCCGCAGCGGGGAGACCCTCTCCCCTTTACCCTGCCATGTCTGCTCCCAGGGAAGGAGCGCAACCGCAGCTGATCTCGCCTTACATCAGACCCCTGGACTTCGCACCGCGTCCCCAGTCTGGATATGTTGCTGCCTTTGCCATTTGCAAATACACCCTGAGGATGTTCTACCTCTTCTGATGGCCGCATCGGGTTGGGCTGTGGAAGTGATGGTGTCTCTGTTGGCTGCAAAAGCAGTCCGGGAGGTGGTTCAGATGTCCCCAGTGCGGATGTAGGGTCAGGTGAGCCCCACAGCTGCGTGACAGCATCCACAGCTCCAGCTCTTCCACGTTACCCTTTTGCAGTGCCTCATCTCCACGGGGGATGGTGTGAGAGCCCCCGTCTCACCTTCGCTATCACCGGGTGAGCTCTGACCCCTTCACTGCATCTTGCGCCGCTGGGGCAGGTGAGGACCCCTCCAAGAAGGGCTCCAAAATCTGGCAGGGTCTGCTGAGGCTGAGGAAGGCAGGGAGGTCTGTGAGACCTCATCACAAAAACACGGAGGAGGGCTTCGCCCTTCCCGAGTCAGGGAGGGTCCGGGCTGGCAGGGACCTCCCGGAGAGCAGCCAGTCGTGCCCTGCGCCCAAGCAGGGCTGTTGCTTCTCCCTCATTGTCCATTTCATGGCCTGGTCATGGTGCATTTCATGGGTTTCAACACCAGTTTTCTCTTTCTTCTAAAGTTTTAACTCCCCAGTAACAGATTTCCTTGTGTTTAACTTCCTTGGGGTTGCTGGGATGTGTCATCCCTGACACATTTCTCATTACGAAGAGTCACCAAGCTAGGCTGATCTCATTTTCACTTTCTTTTTGCCAATTGGTGCAAGATGGAAGCAGCTTTTGGGCACATCTACGCATCCCTTTTATTTCTCAATCTTTTTCCAGGGAGGGAATGATGTGTATACGCTCTCTTTTCCTTCTGATGCATTACAACGCATCTTTGCACCCTCATTTTCCAAGACGGCTTCCCATTTAACACAGGCACGCTCATAAATACGTACACTGACACAGTTTTACTGCCGGTGAATATAAATTATCTAGAAATTCAGCAGAAGGACAACAGATTACGGGTTATTTGCTGGCATTTTGTCTCCCCTGCTGGGATTTAATTCGCTGTGTTACATTTACCGTTATTTACTCAAGCTCTGCTGAGCCCAGCGCGTGCTTTTCCTTGTTCAGCTAACGGGAGCCGTGCTGCTATTAATAAAGGTGTTGTGATAGATTTATGTCCTCGGGAACGGGGCAGGACTGTGGTACCGCTGAGCCCCCTCCCCTGTTATTGCAGGCTGGACCATTGTGCAAATCCCAGAGGAACTGGGGGGTTTGGGGTACTGCTGCGGCCCTGGTATCAAAGAAAGGACAGCTTGGGGACAAGTGGAGCATCTGGATCCATGCTGCGAAGGTTTATGGGATTCTCTGGCCGAGCTCTGTACACACGGGGGTTATTCCCCAGATTGTAGCCCTCTGCTTTGCCACTTCGCAGGTCACTGACTCCTGGGAGCGGTGATGTCAGGCGAGCAAGGCTGTAATTAATGGCAATATCTTATTGTATCCTGATGGCATCAGTCGGTGTGGGACTGGCCTGCTGGCAACGCCCACGCTCAGCTCCCCGTGCCCCACAACACCCAGGGCTTGCCGTGCCAGGCTCTGCCTTCCCGAGGGATGCTCTGACCCAGGACAGAAATGTGGAGAAAAGGAGGCTCTGAGGACAAATCCTTCACCCGTAGCTGAAGGAATAATATCAGCTGATGGATCTGCAGCATCAGGCACCTTTGCTCTCTGAACAACCGTCCGTCCATCACCTTCCCTGAAGAATATGAGTCAATCCCGTGGGTGCTTGGTAGGTGCTGGTTGGGGTTCTGCTGCATGAGCCACCCCGCGCTGAAAACATCGTCTCCCAGAGGTCACCCTCGGTGAAACCTGGCCACCCGCGCACCTCGCTGGGCTCCTAAACGCTGCTGTTGAGCACGGAAAGTCGGTCTGAGTTTTATGGGAGAAGCAATTTTGCTTGAGCGTTTACTTGCAGGCACATAGGGAAGCAATTTTCTGCTTCATCAGGGTGCAGCGCTGGCTTTAAAGGGCTTTGTGCCAGGGTCAGTGACACCGCTTGCGGTCATGGATCCTGCCACCTCTGCCCATCACCCTGCGTCCCACCCGACCCCAGCCTCTCAGTGGCCGTGTCTCTAGCAAATAGACTTCGCGCTCCTGTGATTTGGGGGAGAAAAGGTGAAACGCATGGTTGAGAGCTCCAACAGAGCAGCGTTTGGCGTCATAAATACCTTGCGGGGCTGAGATAACGCCTCTCGCCTCTGATGGTGTGTGTGACTATAGCTGTGTCGAGCCGATGGGTACAGCCGTACACGAGAGAGCGGTGCGGGAACGCCGGGGCTGGCCACAGCAGCTGCTTCGCCATGGGGCTTCGCTGCTCGTGGTCGAGGAGGGGAAAAGCGGGCGAATTGCGAAGTGTTTGGATGAAGATGCTCAGAGGGGTTTCTGAGAGCCGAACTGCGGCGCCGGGCTGCCCTGTGAGCTAGCGAGGTGCGAAGGCGTGGTGGGGAGCAGGCGCTGGCTGCGTTGGCTCTGCTTGCCATCCACGGTGCAGGAGGAGGAGACCCCGCTGTTGAGGCACCTCCGTCAGGAGATGTTCGGGGAGAAACGCACCTTTGCCATCACTCTTTGCCCCCACTGGTGTGTTTCTCGGACGTCCCTTCCCATCCGTGCATGGGGCAAACTCATCCCCTTTGGTCAGCAAGAGGCCATCAACCCACCAAACGGGCTTCCAGTAGCCGTGTTGTCCTGATCAGTGTCCCACCAGGAGCAGAGGACTGAAGTCGAGCAGTGACATCTACTCAGCTTTGCAGAAATGCCCCACGGCCAGCACCAATAGGCCAGCATGCAGAAAATGTGCCTCTGGGGCTGGCTGGAGGGGGCTCGGGCAGGAGAGGGGTTGCTGCCGGGCTGCCCTCGGGTCTGAAAGCTGCTCGGGAAACCTCTGCCCTCACTGCTGCAGGCAGGGATTTGCCCGTGGCCCCAGCCCGATTCTTCAACCACCCCAGTCCTCCAGACAGCATTCCCCAGCTCGCAAACAACAGTGTCTGACACTCATTAAGCACGTTTTATAATCATGATACGTTGTGCAAACCGGACTAATTGCGCTCGGGTAGCTAATTAAGATAGGTGGGGTGGCTGCCTCGGGCTGTGCCACGTTCACAGCGTCTGCAAGAGCCTGGTCTGGCGGACCCAGGGCTAGTGCCTGCCTTGCAGTGCTGCAGACGCGGTATCACTGCTTGTAAAAAGGCCTTGCAAAACGCTTTTCTGGGAAGGAGCTTACTCACCTCCTGCAGCTGTCAGAGGCACCGAAGCTGCCCTCATCACGGCCCTCTGAAAACCAGACAGAATGGTTTTGCTGCTTGGGTTAACCCCCCCGCTGCTACGTGGGGTAACACCCTCCTAGCGCAGTTTTGAGCCGGAGGAGGGGGTCTGACGTGGGGCGGGTGCTGGGCTGCAGGGATGCTATGGAAGTCGTTAGGCAGTCCAAGCTCTTGTAGCAGCATCTTAGCTCGTACTTTATTGTTTAGGACAAAGTTCCTTCGAAAGCACAGCTGGGTGCAGCCTGCAGAAGTGTCAGGGAGGAATAAGCAAAGCCCTTGGCAGCCCCGTTCCTCCCTGGCACGGCCGTGGAATCGCGCCCGCTGTGCGAAGTCAGCCCCCACGGTCGCAACCCACAGTCTTTGCCTGTCTCAGTTTATCTGCCACTCCCCAAACACTGTATAGGGGCAGGTGGTGTCTATTCCCTGGCTTGTTCTTGGGGAAACTGAGGCACCAAGCCTGGAAGTCGCTTGCTCTGGGGCTGAGGTTGGGAGTTGGGTGCTGTGAGTCCTGGTGCTGCGGGGCTGATCCGGATCAGGCTCTCTGAAATCAAGGGGTGGCATTCTGGGATTGACTGCTTCTCACCTTTTCCCGTTGCGCTGGCGTGGCCCCTGTGTGCTCCACAGGAAGCACGGGGAACGCACCGGGATGCTTGGAGCAAGGCAGGAACAGTAATTCCCACCGTGCGTCCCCTTCCCGGGCTGTCAGGGAGCTGAGGGCTGCAGACCTGAGCCAGGGACATCCCCCCTACCCCAGTCCCGTTGGGTTTTGGTCTTTTTCCTTTCCTCTCTCCTTACCCTGACGTGGGTGTATCTTCTGGTGTTTGCGATCTCACCCCTCCTTTCTGCCTCCTTCCCCTGCCGTACCCAGCCCGCGGCACTCATCCTGCGGCGTCAGTCCTGCCTCCTTCCTGCGGAGGAGAAATTCAGTGAGACCTCTTGACCTTACCTAGGAGACATTGCATTAATCGAAAATAATCTTTCTTTCCATCCGGAGATGTCCGTCTACTAGGATAAAAATGTGGCTCTCGCCAAGCAAGTGCCATCCCCAGAGGAAATATGATGTGTTATGGGAGAGCTGGGCTGAGCAAAATGGACTCGATCCAGGCAAAGGAAACCAGAACCAGACTGACCTTAGCACGCTGCTATCTTCATATGATTTTTTTTTTTTTATTTTTATCAGTTAAGTCTTATCTGCCTTTTTATTTGGTCTGCTCATTGTCCTCTGTACTTTGTTGTGGATGAACAGGATTTAAATGCAACAGGTTATTCTCATTTTTAACTGCTGGCAACCTTTACAGCATTTCAGATCTCTGCTGAGTGTTTCCCCTCGGGTCTCTCGGTGGCTCACCCGCCCTCCCTCTTTCATAGGCAGTGCGGACTGAAATGGAAGGAGGAAACCTTGCTGAAGGTGAGAGGAAGGTGTCTATGGTGGGACGGAGGCAGACTCGGGCTGTGTGTCCTCGGCCACCAGCTGCGGACAGATGATGCAGGTCGTCCTTAACGCCAGGGACTCCCCTGGAGAAAGAGGAACCGAGTTCCTCCGTGGTGGTGTGAGAAGTTCAGGGTGACTGTGGTGCACTGTGAAGGACACCCCTGCTTGCGCAAGGATTAGTGAAAACATTTCTACCAGTGCTTTCTACCATTTTCTTCTGGCAAGAAGGCTATGAAAGCTGGTTAGGGAAGAGGTTGGCCTGTTTCCAGGTGTAGGAGATTTCTAGGCACCCTGATGGGGTAAAGGATGCGCTTATTTAAAGGAGGGTCTGGAAAGGATGGGCAGGGGGACCAAAATACTCCTACAGACCACCAGGTTTTGTTGTTTGCAGGTCTGCTTGACTGCATCTTTGTTGAGGAGGGCTAGCAAAGACATTAACACAGTTAACCAGGGAAAGAAGGGCATTAAGCCTACAGCGGTTACCAGCTCCATGAACATGCCCATCCTTGGAAAGCCGGGCTCAGACTCCTTTTGGTTTCCTCCCTTGCTACCCTGGCACCCTTTTTCTTTCCCCTGTGTCGCCCCTGAGCTTTCAAGAGGCTCCATCAGCAAAGCCGGTAGCTGTAAATAATTAATCACAGCCCTCCTCCCAGAGACAGGCAATATTGGATGCCGTGGTCCGGAGACAGGCAGGTGCTTTTACTCCTGCACTGCTTAACCCTCCAGAGGTTCAGGGGAGCTTTCATGGATGCTTTAATTTATGAACGAATTTACTTTATTGATCCCATCCTATATTTTGTGGTAGCAATATCTCGTCTCTTGAAATGGGGCTGAGGGCAGCAATTGCTTTTTGCAGAGGATGTCATGGAGCTTGTAACTCAGCGGTATGCAGGTCCCCCTCTTGAATTCACCTCTCCCGTGCGGTGCACTTAAATGACGCAGTTAAGACAGTCTCCTCTCGCTAGAATTTACATCAACCTGTACATTTGTTAATTTGTTTGAGGCTAAGGTACTTGCTCCTTTGCCTCTCATCACGGGGGAAATAGAATTACGCAAAATAACAATGTAAAGCCTTTCACCCCATTTGCTGTAGAGCTTGCAGATGCCGCTGAGATGGAAACATCTATTAGAGTGTACTGAACAACAAGCTAAAGCCTAATGGGTTTAACGTGCCTCCGAACAATACAGCTTCCTGAGCAGGAAGTCTGGGTACTAGAAACCCAACAAAGACATCGTCTTCCCGCACATCATTCACTCCATGGATGTAGTCGGTGAGAAGGGAGGAGGGAGCGTGGGCCCGAAGGGAAGGAGGTCAGCAGTGCAGGGAAGGGACGGTGGCTTCCAACAGTTTTATATTTCTTTGTGGGGTTAAATTTAGGTGGTGATTGAGAGCCAGAAAGCAAGTGTGGAAGGATTCTTCCGGGGGAGGTGCAAAAACATGGTGGGTGAAAATGAGAGGCAGGAAAGGAGGGCTTTAATCCAGCAGAGACCCAGCGTACGGAGGGATGGAGAAGGGCTTGCTGAACCCTGCCTCCCTGCAGGCAGGAGCTGTCTGTGCCCATAGCGGGGTCCCCAAAACCCACCCTCATTTAGGCAGAGCAATGGTTACCTATAGCCTGCTCTCGGGAAGGCAATTTGGCCAGCCAGCATCTCCAAAGCTGCTCGATCTCATGCAGCCACTTCTGCACGTCTTGCCCTGGTGCATCCATCAGCCCTGCGTGATGGGGACCTGAAACCGTTACATCCCCTGAGGACATTTAGCAACAAATGTGACCTCAGCGGCAGCTGGTGAGCTTGGCCTCACCTGGACGGGATCTCCATGTCTGGGCAGATCCCTCACGCTTGGCCCAAGGCGGCTCCAGCACCGTTCAAGAGCTGAGCTAATGCCCAGCTGGGTTTTTCCTCTCCACCCCTTTTCCCATCTCTTCCATGCTGTGGGTATTTTTCTCACTCCGTAGCATCGACCTTCAACTACAGTGTCACTGTGTAATGCGTATTGCAAACACCCCTAGAAAGCTAAGACAGCTTGCTGCAGCGCAATACATATAATGCAGAGGCGGGATCCTGGTCTCAGCTGTATCTGACCAAATCAGAGGAGCTGCTCAGGGGTTTGTGGACCCACATTACCATGGGAAGGAGAACAAGGCTCAAAGTGATTCACACCAGCATGGTAGAGACCAGATCCCAAGCACCGTATGAAGACCCCGGGATTCTCCTTGTGGCTGGGGTTCAGGGTGGGATTAGGGGAGGTCTGGAGATCTGTTTACTAATTGGGATGGCTGGTCTAGGTGTGTGGTTGATACCAGACAAAAAGAAGCCAAGATGTCCTGTGTGGTTTGAGGGGTCAATCAGAACAGAGTCCCATAGTTTGGGACAGTAAAGACTGTCCTCCTTCCTCCTTGGGGTATTGAAATGGTTATTACAGGCCAACAGCGCGGTTGAGGTTGCAGGGGAACTCTGGAGATCACGTCAACACTTCTCCCAATGCGGTCCAGCTGGCTTTCCTTGCCATGAGGGCACGTTGCTGGCTCGCGTTCAACCCAAGGTCCTTCTCTGCAGAGCTGGTTGGACCCCAGCCTGTGCTGGGGTTGTTCCTCCCCAGCGGCAAGACTTTCACACTTCTCCTGGTTGAACTTCATGAGGTTCTCCAGCCTCTTGAGGTCCCTCTGGATGGCAGCACAACCATCGTCTGTGTCAGTCACTCCTCCCCGTCTTGCTTCTCCTGCCAGCTGGCTGAGGATACACTCTGCCCCATCACCCGGGTCATTGATAAGGATGTTAAACAGCATTGGCTCAAATAGTGTTTAAACAATATTGGCCTTGGTTATGTTGAACAGCGCTGGCCCTAGTTATGCTCTGCTATTTGGGATTTGGTATGCTGGGATTTGGGAATACCAAGAGCCTGGCCCAGCGCTGCATTGTAGCCTTGAAGTGAAATGATTGATAATTTTTAACCTCTCATCTGCTCTGGTGATTAGCGTGTTGGTGTTTTGCATGCTGCTTTTTTGCTTTGCAGAAGCAAAGCACTAAAAGAAAATGAAAAGCAGGAATAATTAATAATTGCTTGCGACGACCCTGCTCCTGCTGTGTGGGTGTTTGCAAAGCATGACAGGATTTTGCTGTGCTGAGCAAGGCGAATTCGGGCAGAGCAACTTAGCGTTGTGCTGAATGATTTATTTTGGCAGGCGGATAAAGCAGACCTGACAGGATGACGAGTACCACTACAAAGAGCAGCTACCTGGATCAGTCCCAGAAAACACTCTGCAGGAACCCATTTCTCAGTATCAAGGTAAATACCTCCTGCTTTCTATAACCCCCCTCCCACCTTGGATTATTTGCCTGGTAAAGAGGAGTTTAGCTTTCTGCAGAAGGCCTTGACAGGGTTTCTGTTTACAAAACGTATTTGGAAAATGCTTGGGTGCTCTCTATGGCAGAAGTGCCGTTGGATGTGCAGCCGGATCCGTCCAAAAGCGAGCGGTGGGTCAGCGATGTTGCAATGCAAGTTTAACTTTCAGCTTCTGCAGTATTTAACTTCTGTCAGCGAAACTCCCAGAGCCCCAAACAAACCTTCAAAAGAAACAAATCCCAGATCTTAAAGCAGCTATAAGCCTCAGACTTCATGGAAACGTTTTTGTTTTTTTTATGATATCCATGATAAATGCATGCACGTAATGGGGGCAGCAGAGATGGAGGAGAGGGGGAATGGGTGGTCGCTCTTGGAGCTCAGCACACAGCAGCCTGCAAAGCTTTGGATATTTGCCCCCATTTAGGCAAGGAGTGGCATCTAGTTGGCTTAAACCCTGCCCTTGCTTGAATTTATTCACTGAAAACAAGTCCAAAGCAACGATTCAGGCCACCCACCCTGCAATGCTGCCTGACCCTGATGTAAGTCCCCCTGGCTCGTCTTGTTTTGCTGTTGGGTGTCTGGGGACATGTAGGGAGATGGTTCCTTCAAACCTCCACCCAAGAGCTCTGCCGGCTCCAGTGCAGGCAACGAGCTGAGTGGACTTCATTAAGCCCTTTGGAGAAGCCCCAAAAGTTGGTTGAGGTGATGGTCACTTCTGCACAGCAGTCTGATGGTCAGAGGGCTGCCCAGGGCAGGCAGAGGACCGGCTCGACTCGACAACGTGGGTGTGAAGCCACATTTCATCCATCCTGGAGCGCCCAGAGGGCTGAGCCATAGGGAACGCGGGGTGAAGGTCCCCTTTTCTCCCCTTCTCAAAGCTGGGAAGAGGCATGAGGCTGGATGCAGTAGAAGCTGAGATCTTCTGGTGGTGAGGCCAGTGCTGCCTGTGTGGGGTTAGCACGCTGACCCTGAGCTCGCCTGCAGAAGTTCATGGCCTCTCACCGCCTGCCCATGGCTGTGTTGGCACCCGAGGGGCTCTTCAGCTCATTATTACAAAGGTGTTTTCACACTCAACTGTTTGCAGAGGAGGGTCCATGATCCTTGGCTCACAGAGGTGGTGGGGAATCCTTTTGTCTTTGTACAGTGCTAATGGCATTTTTACGAAAACCCCATGTAACTATGATGGTCACACCACTTGTGCAACTGGTGGTCTGTTGCAAGGTACTATTGGAGAAGTGCAGCAACACTCGGAAAAGACAAAAAGATGTAAGCATTTAGATAAGACAAGTATCCACAAAGTGGAAACAATAATCAGCATTGACTACGGCGGTGTCGGAAAAAGCGAGTTCTCAGGTTGCGTCAGAATCAAGTTCCTATCTCCACCTTCTTTTCTACAAAAAGGAAACTTTGGATGCTTTGTGTTCTTTTCGCACACATCACAAGGAAGCAGGAAACTAAGCCAACTGTTGGTCTAGCTGGATGAGAATTGCTATATTCAATGGAGCGTGTCTTTTGGCTTGTGAACTTCAACTTTCAAGATGTTCTTGTTTAAGCAGAAATGACAGGTACGGAGTGTTCTGCTATGGGAATAGGCTACTGCGAAGTGGGAGCTTGAGACACAGAGGTCTGGGGGAGCCAAAGGTGGTATAATGTGGGAGCGGATCAGAACGTGCTGGGTGAATAAATAGAGAACAAGATGGAAAATGCTTTTTCTGTTATTATGCAGCCACGGGTTTTGGGATTTTCTGTGTACGCATGCAGTATGCACAGAGATGATTTAATGTGAGCTTTTCTTAGCACATCACTGCAAGCGTGTTGAGGAAATGATGGTTTCATTTGCTTAGAAGAGCTGGTAGTGGCTTGGTAAGTTGGGAGACCCGATTCCTCATTCTCTCTATTGTCTTTTAATTTCATTTTAAGTCATTTTCTGACTGGCCAGAGACAGTCGTATCAATAGTGCTTGTTCAGTCTTAGGGCAATGCAATGCTGGAAGTGTCCTGCCAGACTCAGTGCGGCCTCGGGTCCTCTCCGGCCAAGCGTTTGAGGAGCTCTTTGCAGAACCAAAAGTTCTGGTTCATGCTCCTTTGGCTGAATAATTGCACCTATCACTAGTGGCAGCATTTTCACCGATTCAGTGATACTTTCAGAGTAGCTGAAATCCAATTACCTGACGTTAGAGTCTCACCAGGCTGCAAAGCAAAACATGACAGCCAGCGTTAAAGACTTAAGATTTCCCTGTCACTTTTGTGAGGGATATTTTGTTGTGGGGTTTTTGGTTGGTTGGTTGGGTTGGTTGGTGGTTTTGGGTTTGGGGGGGGTTTTTTTTTTTTTTTTTTTTTTTTTGTTTTTTTTTTGTTGGTTTGGTTTGGTTTTTTTTACAAATGCTGGTGAATTTAATCCCCCACATCCCTTGTGGCAGAGGGGAATTGAGCTCCGAAGCAGTCACCAAGGGTTACCAGAGCTGCAGAGGCTGGAGGCACAGGAGAAGGGAGAGCTTGGTGCTGTACAGTCCTGAGGTTTCTCCCCCAATCCTCTTTTTAGTCCATTCAGCTGTTTCATTTTTACACGCCAGCAAGATTATCTTTAAAAATAAAATCCTATTGATTTTTCCTTGTGGAGATATTTTAAAGGAAGTTGAAACTTTAAAAGATTAGAGCCACTGAGGTGCAAAGTCAGCTCAGGTCTGTGAGCAGAATCAACATCTATTTTGCTGAGTGAAGGTACCTGTGAAGGGAGATGTAGACAAAACTCTTCATGGAGAATATTGCAGGTCCCATGACTGCTAGAGTCTGTTGCTTCCTGAAGGGTCCCTGGAGCCCACCTGAGAAGGGCAGAAAGCGAGGGATTTTGGTGGAGACCAGTTCTGCTCCTGATGGACACCCTACTGCTGAATTTCTGCTTGGAAAGCACAGCAGAGAAGCCCTGCCTGATCCCTCCAGCTCAGAGCCGCATTGCAGGAGGCTGCAGGGGTGATCGCAACCGCAGCAGGCTGGGACCAGCCTTGATGAAACCATTGCCAGGCATGACCCTGGCTGCAGCCCACGGCTAAGAGGATCCTAAGGACAGCAGATCCTCTTTTCCAATTCTGTGTTTCACACTAAAATGCTGAAGGACTTGTTTTTACCCCAAAGGCAGAGCTGACCTGACCACGCATGTCACCAAGGACACAATTATACTCAGCACAGGATGTTTTCCCCAGATCCCTTTTTTTTTTTTTTTTTTGCTTTCAAGTTAGGTCACCCTGTCCAGTTTCTAAATGACTTCCTCAGAAAACATAACTTCAAGTCCAGGGTTTGAATGGTTCCTGCAGAAACACAAAATCATTGCACAATGTGGTTTATGCGTTTGAAGTGGCTGAAGGACCAAAAATCGCAGCACTGCAATTTTTTTATATATATATCTATATCTCCAGAGAGAGAGAGTGTGTGTCATGAAAACTCATTGCCACATGTCAAAATGCAACTTAGAGGTATAACTCAAAGATGTCCTTCTGGGGAATGGTCCTGGGGCTGATGGTCCCTGAGCCTTTAGAGGCTACAGTCCATCAGAGCAGGTCTGCTGCTGCTTCCATGAAAGCCCAACAACTTGTCTTGGCTTCCAGAAGCATTAAGTGTCCCGTGCCAGACACATACGTTCAGAAAGAGAGGTCTTGCCAAAAAGCTGCCTTCCTGCAAGAATTTGCAAAAATGTGGGGAAGTAGCCTCTCTGAGGGAGACTGCTACAGAAGGAGAAATTTTTTTGGAAGATTACATGTGTGTTATAGCAACAGTTCACCTGCGGATGAAGAAGAAGCAGACCGAGAGCGATGACTTGCTGGGCAGTAAAGCGTAATCCATAGTGTGATCCATTGTAGTCAATATAAAGAAGTTTTGTCCAATAAAACTGGGGTATCTGGAAGACCTGAAAGGTCAGTTGGACATTTGAAGACTTTTGTTGCTAATGCAACCACTGCTGGGTTGTTCAAGGTGCATGTTTCCAGGCATCGGGCCATTGCCGAGGTCGGTGAAACCCCTCCTGGTAGGGACGTGCATCGGAAGGTGAGCGGCCCCAGGAAGACGTCATAGTCCCATGGACACGTGTTTCCCATCCCTGCCAGACTTTGCCCATTGCTGTCCTGCACCTTGAGGATGTGCCCAATGACCTTCACACCCCAGAGGTGGTTTCCAGGTCCATTTGCAGACACAGCTATTGATCCAACACCCCTTCTCAAGGGATGGCAGGCACATAGACACTTCTTAAAGCTATCGAGGAGCTGGCTGAGGACATTCACCCTCTGTGGGAGCTTCTGCTGTTGATGTTTTCTGCTCTGTGCTTTATTTCAAGAACAAACTAGAGCTTTCCCTGCCCCAAACCTTTATTACAAGGGGTTCTGCACAGTGGTAGGGACTTGTGCTCAATTACACGCAACTGGTTTTGATTAAACTGGAACAATTCAATTCCTCCCAGACACGTTTTCTCCTCTTTGTCAGGACAGCCCAGTGCACGGGATTTTATCATGTGCTAAGGCACAAAACTCTTTCTTAAAATAACAGCAAAAGTCTCCCAAACACATGGAAACAACGTGATAGGGACTTCCCTGTGACAACAGGGGCAAGACTGCACGTGTGGCTTCCAGAGCCCTTACATGGACGATTTGTGGCCAAACTGCACAATCAACACTAGAAACACACCAGAAGCTTAGTAAACAGGAGTTATTGGTGTCTAATCCCCAGTTCTTCAATTTATTGGCTGTTTAGGATTGAGTCCATTTCTCTATTCTCTTACAAGTGTGAAGTGGGAGCAGAGATACCTTGCCAATGCAGTGCAAGTTTTAGTAGAGGAAAGCCTGCAAAAATATATTTAAAAATATAGAGAAAAGCAGAAGCAAGTTTGTCTGGGAGTGCACAACTGCAGAGAAGCTCCTCGTTCCACGTGCGGTAGAGCAGGGATGCACTCATCCCAGTGCTGGCTGTGGAGGGTGTAGACATTGGGTCGGGATGTTGTTGCCTGTGGGTGAGGGCTCCTCACCAGACAGCTGGCAGGGATGCTGCCTTTCCCTCTGGGGCACTGGGAAGAGGTCTTGGGCGCTCTCCATGCCTCTCTGGTGGTGGGAAGCGGTGGTGGCATAGCTCTGGAGGAGGAAGGTTGCTCTGCACCCTGGCACTGCAAAGGGGTTGGTTTTGGCAGGGGTACATCGGTACCGAGCACCCTTTGTCCCTGGTCAAGTGGATGTTTGATCTTATCTCAACATAGAGCCTGAGCAGGCTCTTATAATAATGCTTCACAGATGTTTATCAAAAAAAGCCATTAAAAAGCCTCTCCCTTCCTTCCTCCTTGGCCTACAGAAGTGCTCATTTGGATTCTCTGACTTGTTTTAATTCTACTGATGCCGGGGGGAAAGGATGTGAGCGTGGCTTGGCTCATAATGGGAAAGAGGAGCCAGACAGTTGGCCTCGGCGTTGCTTCTGGGACGACCCAGCTCTGGGGCTGCTCCTGTCTTGCTGTGGGTACGTCCTGCTGTCAGGATCTCGGGAAAAGGCTGGTGTCTGCAGACTCAGGTCACCTTCCGATCTTCTCCCACTGCTGGGGTAGCCCATCAGACCCAGGCCAGCTGATCCCACCAGTCCCAAGTCCAGCCGTGGAGGGATTCCAGCCGCAAGTCCTTGGGAGAAGTAACTAGACGGCACAGAAAGGTGATGCAGAGGATCTGCCTGCCCTGTGGCACGGGCTGCCTCCCAGATCCAGCTGAGAAAGGCGCAGGGTAACCTCTGGGTCTGCTAGTGGTCAGCCCTGCACCAAATATCATGGGAGGTCCCAGAGGAGCCCCGTGACAGACAGGCTGATGGAGCTTAACCACCCACCACCACCATCACAGCTACAATGGGGCAAACTGGAAATCACACACTAGCAATTACCAACTCTCTGTTTCTCACTCATTAAAATATTCCCCAGCCTAAAATTGCCCCGTGGTTAGGCTGGTTGCCCACAATGACTCCCTGAGGAGCAAGAAGGAGACTTGGCCTTGCAGAACTTTAATTGCAAGACCTCTCACTTTGCTACCTTAGGAAAGTAAATCACCATCACGGAGAAATGGGAAGCACAGAAAGTCTGGCAGATCCTGCAAAAAGCTGAGTTTTTCTGTGACATTTTCCCCAAACTAGTTGACTTACCATCGCTGCAGAAGCTGGAGTAAATGCAGGCAATGGTCTTCACATTCCTGTTTGTTTCTTTCTTCTCAACCATTTCCATTTTGATTTTGACTTTCTAAATGTTCCCCTGCTTGCTCTGGGGTACAGGTCTGACTCGCGTCTGAAATCTTTTGTGCAGCAACTACTGCAGTTTTACCATCTGGGTATCCGGGTTTTTATAAATCTCTTGATCTTTGCTGTTTCAACACACACAGCGCAGAAATGTTAGGTGTTGGCCCCTCTAATGTGTTCGGTTTTTAGCAGTCTTTTTTAAAAAAGGTACGCTTTGAACAAAAAGAGATTGAGGAGCTTAATTAAAAGCTGCTATGATCGCTCCATCTTAGGAAGCTCTGCTGGGCAGCCCGCGGGGATTTCCTTCCCTTCGTTCCACCCCGCTGCTTGCAGTGCGGTCGGATGCCTTTGCAGCTCTTTCACCGCCCCTGCTCCCTCGGTGGGGCACAGTCGGTACCTGAGGGACCTTGCTGGGCTGTCTTTAACCGCCCCACCACCTCCCGGCGTTACCCAGGCCCCCCGTCCTCCCCCTCCGGTTTCCTTAGGCTGCTGCAATCCCCTCAGGATGTCCTCATACCCTTCCACGGACCGTTAGCCCTCCCCTGTGTTCCCCAGCACCTGCAGTACTGCTTTTCTCTTCCACAGAAGGGAATGAGAAGCCTGTAAAAATTCACTGCAGATTTCAGCAAAGGAGATCTCTGCTCTCCAAGTTGGGATGTTCATCCCCTGAAGTCCTGGAGGGCACCCCCAAACCCGAGCAGACTCGGGGGACAGAGGTGGTGGTTGCTCTCTGGGCTGCAGGAAGGGCAGGATTCTTCTTCCAGTGTCGGGTTTTGGTCTGGATGACCAGAGCTGCAAGCTGCAGCTTGCCGAGAGAAAACCAAAACCCTCTTACAATGAGCATCGTGGTGTGGCTGTGTTCCTGGGCATTCCCGAAGGCAGGACCGAGCCTGCCCTGTGCATTCACCCCAGCGCAGGCTGGGAGAACATGGCTGGGCACCCCGACTCCGGCCCCCGGATCAGCTCCTCCAAGGATGGAAGGGGCTTTCCGCGTATTGAGACCCCGAGCAGACCTCAGCGTGACAGCTCATCTGGCTGTACCTCTGAATTATCACCTACTCCATGGCTTGGCCCTGGGCCAGCTACTGCTCTCCCTCAAAACTGAGAAGCTGAGGACTGGGGACCATTCCCAGCAAGTATTTTGGGTGAAACCACTCTATTTTGAAGGCTCAGTGAATTTGATAGGAAGGATGCAGGTTATTCTGTTCCCACTGGCCTTGGCATCAGAGAATGGCCCCAGGCCTGTTTCATTTAAAAGTATAGACTCAACCTTTGGAACTCAACCAGAATTAGACTTGCAGCCGTGCACGGGAATGGAGGAGACCCGAGTCATGGCTCTCGGTGTCACGCCTCTCTGAAGCCCACGTTAGGGCTCTAATGCAGACAGGATTCACAGCCTGTACTTCGAGAGGGTGGAAAGGGATGCACTAGGTGGTTGATTTTTTAATTTTTTTTCCCCTGGAAGCTGATAAGCAGACATAATTCCATTTTAGTGTATTGCCTTTTTGTCTTAACAAGACTGCTGTCTGCTGCTCCCCCCTCCTTTTGCTGGGAGTGTGAAGGAGCAGGGTCTGCTGGCAGGGAAGGATTTAGATGAAAGCGGGCTTTGTCTGTAGGGCTAGCCCTGCTGGGATCTCCTGGGGCAGGAGAAGCGCATGTTGGTGTGCATGTCCGTATGACCTCGGCAACTTGGAGACGCTGCGGGCGTTTGTGCCCTCCAGCAGAGCTGAGCTTACGCTCTGCGGCAGTTGGTCCTCAGGGAAACCTCACCCTCTGTTACGAGGTGTCAGTAATGGTCTCTCCTTCCAGGCGCGAAGAGCATCTTTCCAGACGACACAAGTTAGAGCACCAGATATCTTGATCAGATACAGGAATGTAAACAAGTGATTTTTGCTGCGGGACAAAACGCAGCACCGTGTGTGCAGCCAAAGACCAAGAGGGACATATATCTCTCCAGCAGGTCGAAAGTCCGTGAGGCTGTTCCTTCTTTTCCTGGCAGATCACCAGCCATGGTGCTGTGATCCGTTGGCTAACAGCAAACAGCCCCTGGAGCTGGAAGAACTGGGGTGTTTGCCCGGTGTCGACACCAAACCTCTGCAAGTCCTCTGCGGGGTCATCTCTCTTTTCTGTGCTTTAATCTGCCCAGAGAGGGGAGAATAAAACACCAGGTTCCAAACCCGTTTTGACCTCCGGTGCTGAAGAGGGTGTGGGGCAGATGATCTTAAAGGTCTTTTCCAGCCTAAACGATTCTATGATTCTATGATCTGAACTCACGTATTTAGGAAGCAGTGCCGGGACGTAGCCAGCGCGTCTTGCAGGAACGTAGGAGTTTTAGCAAAGCTGTCTCTGGGAAAGCTTTCCTTTGGCTGGGTGACCTTTGCCTAGCCCAAACACAGCGCGTCCCTCAGTGGGGACACGAGCCTGGAAAGGAGAAGGACCTGGATTGCATCCTGCTTGACGTGATGCAAACGCATTGCGTTTGGTGGTGGTACCCATACCCCGGTGCCCCAGCTCTCGGGGAGCCGAGGGGGCTTGGCCATCCTCTTTTTCCCATTTTGTGCTGTAAATAGTCCCTCTGCTTGCAGAGCAGTCCAGTTTGGTAGTGACCCCACTTCAGCCCTGGATCAGAATAAGACACAGCAGAAATCCAGGCCAGGCTGAGCAGCTTCTCTGGGCGAGACTCCTGCCCGGTGGGAGCTGGCTACGAACCACGCAGAGCTGGAGCAATGCCTCGCTCTGGCCGGCGACTGGGAAAACATCTGCCAAAAGCAGGACCTCATGGCTTTGGGCAGCATCCAAGGCCAAGGGCAGCAGCTCTGCAAGGACCAGAGGATATTCAGCCTGTCCTTCAGTGAGATGAATGGTCCATCTCCTTAGGGCATGTGACCGTTTGGGTTGGTTAGTTGATTTTAACTCATTTGGGGACTGGAAGGATGCCGGTGGAGAGCCACGTGGCAGCAGGGAAGGAGATGGCTTGCCAGCTCCTTTCCTTTGCCGAGGACTTTGCAGAGCTGTGGGTGGAGGGGAGGCGGTCTCCATCCCCCCTGAGACAGTTTATTCTGTACTTGTGAAATGCTTCAGCATGAGGAGCAGGGAGATGGACCCCCCCCCCCCACAACAGTAAATGTGGGGCAGCTGCAGCCACGTGTTCACCTGGGCAGCCAAGCACCAGTACGTCCCAAACTCTGGAGGAAATGAGGTCAGATGATTTTTCTGGGAGATGATGGTCTTTGACAATTTTTTCCTTCTTGAAGTGGAAAAGAACCATCACGCTTTCTTTTTACACCCAGGGCTTCGCAAGAAGAAAAACAGAAAGTCTGACTTATTCTCCCTGACCTTCTCCTGACTTTCTCTAAAGAAGTTGTTTGTTGCTGTGTTTGGAAGGGCTCGTTCCTGTCCTAGAAGAGCTCCTCCCGGCACTGGGGATGGCTGCCTGCCTCCGGCTGGACAGGAGCAGGAAAGTTGTGCAACCTCCCACTTCTGCTGCTGGATCTCGGGGTCAAGGCCAACACAAACTTGGAGCATCCCAAGTGAAATGATCTCTTTGTCCAAAGCCACTTTCAGCTGAAGAAACTACACTTTCCTTACAAATACTGACCCTATTGGGTTTTTTTTGTTGTTGGTTTTTTGTGGGTTTTTTTTTGGCAGAGGACTATTTAATGGCCTTCTAATTTCAGAAGACCACTACTGATGGCAGGAATGGAGGTAATATTTCAAAGGCTCATGGTCAAAGGTTCAGTAATCACACCTTTGTGCAGGAGATGCTGTTTGTTATGTTGCAGCTTGCAATAATCATGCTGGATGCTCTCTTTTTGCTTTGGCAGTTCTTCGTTTTCTGCCATGGGCTCCTGCAGCTCTCCCAGCTCCTGGTGTCCGGCTATCTGAAGAGCTCCATCTCAACCATTGAGAGACGATATGGCCTCTCCAGCCAGACATCAGGGCTGCTCGCTTCCTTCAATGAGGTAAAAACCAGCTTGATTCTCCTAGTCTACTTGGCCAACACCCTCCCCATGCTCCTGTCATTCCCTTGTGAGACCTCTTGGTCTGTGCATCCTCCTGCAGGTTGGGAACACGTTGCTGATCGTCTTCATAAGTTACTTTGGCAGCCGAGTGCACAGACCTCGTTTCATCGGCTGCGGTGCCATCCTCGTCTCCTTGGCTGGGTTCCTCATGTCTCTCCCCCACTTCATAACTGGACCCTACGAATATGACCAGTCTGTTGCCAGTAGGTACTCTAGGAATTTAATTTATGCCTTTTGGGACAGAAAAAGGAAATTACATTCCCTCAGGGGGGGTGGGACCTGCAAGCCATATGTTTGTCCTCAAGGATTTTTAATTTTCTGAGAACGAAATCATCTCAGTCCTGAGAGGCAACAGCTGATGGTGGGAAGCGGAGACAGGGGACAGCTGGAACCACAGGAAAGGGCACAAAAACCATCAAATATAGGGCTTGCTTCTGATTCCCAGTGTCTTCTGCACATCCATGCGGCAGACAAAGACCAGGTAACAGGAAGGTCTTCTCCAACCATTGGAGCGCTCATCTTCTGTGAGCTGACGCAAGTTGTCCTCGTGCACATGAACTGCTCCCTTATTAACATAACATAGATAAGATAAGGTCTCACGAACTCTGAAGCCCTTTATGGGAAGGAATCGAGAGGTACAGTAAGGAGCTTGGCTCAACCCAACAGGGCAGCTTTGGGGGTGAAACACTCTTGTCTGCAATGAGGGAGCGTTGGTCGGAGCGACACCTCACCTGTCTTCCCTTGTCTAGCTGAGCTGTCTTTGAGGGAATGCTTCGAGGTTTTAGATTGCACCAAAAAATCCACCTTTTGTGAAAGAAACATGCAGATGTAAATGTCTCCTGGAAGAGCAGGTCGGGGTGGATTTGGGATTTTCTCCCTGAAAGAAGGTGAGGAGATGACAAAAGAGAGAAAGGAGAAAACCATTCTCTTGTTACCTTCCCAAATCCTGCCATGAAGCTCCAGCAAATCTTTTAGAAACCTCCCCTAAACAGCTTTTCTCTGGCTCATCAGAGAGAGCACAGCTGGTTGGCTCAGTTGCAGCCACCCAAGGAAGACTAAATAGGTGGATAATTCATGGCTGAACGGTCAGGTGGTAAGGACACTTTGGAAACAATTAGCCGCGCGTTTCAGGAGTGCTGGTGCAGGTGGCCCCATGTTGAGCACTCAGACTTGCATATGATTCGGGACATAAACATGGAACTCCTGCTATAAACACCCCTGCCCCCTCCCCCAGCATTTTAAGGAAGATAAGGGTGCTAGAATCAGCACTTTCACTGAGGCAGCTTTGTAATCCATTTCTAGGTAAAATGAGTTCTCATTTCCTGAGCAGCTATTCATGAAATCTGCAGTTTTGCTCACTTACCCTGATCGCAAGATCTATCAAAAGTCCTGGAAGTGAGCTCGGCTCTGCTTTTCCCATGGAGGTGGCTGTTCATGGCATGAGCATCCGTCTCGCCGTGAACATCTGCACAGTAATATTTGCGCTTTGCATTTTCTTCCACCAACCTTTCCCACCTGACATCGCCTGAGTGCATATCCATGTGCTTGCTGCTGTCTTAGGGAAGCTCTTTCTCCCGACTGAGCCCTTCAGACCTGCTCCCTTTGTCATCGCAGGCATGTTCAGCAACACCACCGACCTGTGCCAGCCTGGGGTGCTGGGGTCCCGGGGCAACCTCAGCGATGCCGGCTGCACCCCCCGTGCTGCCAGGGAGAACCATGAGGTTCTCCTTGTCATGTTCATCGCCCAGGCATTGCTGGGCATCGGCGGTGTCCCCATCCAGCCCTTCGGGATCTCCTACATCGATGACTTCGCCAGTGAGAGGAACTCCCCCCTCTATTTGGGTAAGGCTGGGGCTGCTGTGGGAAGAAGGGAAACCAGACTTAGGTTGATAGCAAGGCCAGACAGTACTAATTTGCATTAATGAGAGCAGAGCTTGCTATAGCCCTTCTGCTCTGCCCAGCGCTAGGAAGGTTGCTGCAAAAATAGTTTACATCTGCTTCAAGCTTGGACAAACTGCAGACAGACCAGGAGCACTGTTAAACACGATTCAGGGGAAATGATGGGATTTTTGGCCTGAGAGTGATAAGCTGGAGAGGGACCAACCGTGTCCTCCTCCAAAGGCTTCGACAAGGAGAAGAGGTATGATCGGATCTCTGTCTTCACAAGAGGCAGCTATGTGCTTAAGATGCAGCAATGAAGACTTTGTTTAGACGTAGGCAAAATTATAGGAAGCTGAAAAAGCAGGATCAACCACCTGGGAGGTGGGCAAGTATCCTTCAGCGGAGGGGGTGCTGGAGAACAACTTGGGTACATGCCTAAAAGGGATGTCCTAGGGCGGTGGGATGGACAAGATGGTCCTTGCAGGTCCTTCTAGCCCTTTTCCAGCTGTCATCTGTGACATCCTTTTGACCTGAACGGGACAACAAGGGTGTCTCAAAATCAGGTCATTACTGTCAAGAAACTGGAAGCACCGCATCAAATTTTGCTCTGGTAGATGCTCCAAACATCTGAACCATATTTGAAAGGTTCCCCTGTAAGATAGGGGTTCAGTCTCGCATGTGTTTAATTTTTTATTTTATCAGTAACTCACATAGGAGTGTTTGCTGATAACTTTTATCTCCTTAACCTTGTAAAAATCCTTTGCATTTCCTGGATTTCTTATGCCAAAGGGCATGTCTTGTTCCTGGGTGTGTTTCAGTCTTTCTAGGAGGCTAAAGAAAAGTGGCAGGCAAGATCTGAGTTTTGCAAAACCTTTCCTGTGAAGGGAGCGTGGAAAGCCTGGGGTTGTCATCCTTTGAAAGGTGTGAGATAAGAAAGCTGCCAGGGAAATAACCTGTGCTGGAGGCAGATGTGGTGGACCCTGGTCCAGCCCAGTCCTGCCTCAAGGCACCTCCTGCCCCCGTGGGCCCTTCACGCAGAGCTGAGCCCCTCTCTGCTCTCGCTCCTCTGCAGGCATCCTGTTCTCCGTGACCGTCATCGGGCCGGGGGTGGCCTTCATGCTGGGCTCTGCCATGCTGCGTTTTTACGTTGACATTGACAAAGTCACCGGAGGTGAGTGAACGCGCCCTCGGAGAGCCAGCCAGCACCCTTCGCACTGCATCCCATTTACCGAGCCAGCAGCGGTCCAGCCCCTCTCTAGGGGTCTGCCGCCTGCCTGCACACCCTGATGTTCACTTCTTCTAAGCCATCTTAGTTCTTCTAAGCCATCACCTTGAATGAGAAACGTGCTTGAGTAGCCAGAACTGGAGAACACCATTTTTAGAGCTATCTTCAGCCTAAAGAAATCTTCAGGCTACTGGGAAAAGCTAGCAAGTTGTGTCTGCTTAATACTAAATCTAATTTAACCGCACCTTTTCCTAGAAAAACACCTTGGTGTTTATTCAGGAAGGGATTTAAAATTCCTTACATGCATTGTGCAGAGAGGAGATTATCGAATTTCTTTGATCTATCACTTGTAACTTCCAGAGATGGGAGATTAGATGTGGCAGTACCTGCCCCCCCCCAGTGAGAACAGCTCACTTGTGTTAAACCTCACAGCTAAGGAAGAGGTTTCTGGGAGGACTCGTTTCCTGGGATTGCTCATGAATACTGTCTAACCACAGGTATCCCCTTTTTCCGTAGAAATATTTCTTGGTTCAGACTCACCCTGTTGTGAGTTTGCATCCTGGCTTCTGCATATCCCGTTTTATTCATGCCAAGTACCCTCCCCACAGAAAATGTTCTCTTTGGCAGAGTGCCCCGAGGACGACAGGAGAGGAGGCTGGATGAACGGAAGGAAGATAGGCAGGAGAAAGGGATATAATCCTCATTAAAGCATTTTTAAAGATCAGCTTCCATTGGTCAAGCTGCAAACCAGGCACTGGCTGACGGTCCAGACTGGTAGGCAGAGCTCCGGGGCCCAAGTCCTGCCGTGAATGGGGGGTCCTTGTGTGGGTAGCCAGACTGTAAGAATGTCAACCAGTGCTCTTGGATGCCAAAAGCTAATTGGAGTTAACTCCATTTTAACCTTAGCAAAGGATTTTTTTCTTTCTGTATTGACAGACATCATGGCTTAATCCACTTAGTGAGTATTTCCAAGCTTTTTCACAACATGGGTATCCCTTCTCTGAAAAAGCTGTGATGGGGATGCTTTCCTTTCCCTTTCCAGCTCCAGGACGTCCCTGTCCCAGTTGTCTCCATCCAAAGGGCTGAGTGGGTTTTTAGACACCTTGGTGATAAAGAAGAATGAAATGTGATTTAGCACCGTGGGATGAGTCAGATGCAAACACTTCTCAGACCCCAAAACTGATGGAGGCTGGACCAGGCTGGAACCACCGTGTCTGCGATGTCTGGGATGACTGGGCCACCCATCACCATCCCTCTGGTGCTCGGGGGTCCCTCCGTTCACCTTTGATTTAGTGCTTATTTCTCCGTTTGTGTTGCAGACGAAGTCCAGCTCACGAACAAAGACCCGCGGTGGGTCGGCGCCTGGTGGCTTGGTTTCCTGGTCGCAGCCAGTCTCGTGGCCCTGTCTGCGGTGCCTTATTTCTTCTTCCCACGGGAAATGCCGAAAGAGGTAGGAGAGGTGCTGCGGATTGCCCTTTTGGCACTGCACGCAAATACCTCATGTATTTAAATGCGTGTTCCTCCCTCGCCGCCGGCATTAGCTGCTGCCTCTGTGGGAGACGCGACTGTGGAAGTGGCCGTGCAGTTTGTAGCTGCATCCCCAGGTCAGATGGCAGCTGTGGTTTGCTCTTATTTGCTGTGTCAGAGGCTCTTGTGTGATAAGCAGGTGCTTAGCGAAACCCAGCATGGTGCAAAGGCTTAATGGATCTGATCATTTACTTGGTGGAGACTGAAACAGCACGTGTGTGTTTTTTCCTCTGCAGAGGAACATACAGCACCGGGCAAGCCCTGTGTGGACCGAGGTCCTTCTCACAGCCACCCTCCTGGCTCACGGGGGGGGCAGGACCGCTTGCCTTCCCCGGGGAAGCAATGGTCCTGCTCCTTCTGCTGCATCTCTTTTGGGAGCTGGCGGGAGATGCTGCACGGGTGGTCCTTGTCCCCCCCAGGAAAAGCCACACGTGCTCAATGATGAAATCAGTCCCAGTTCGTAGGAAATATGAATAATGCATCAGGAGCCTTTCCTTAGAAGTCGGTTGCACCCCGGAGGTGTTTGAAATACGGAGGCTGGAGGGCAGTTTGTCTTGTTTCCCCTGCAAAAGCCCCTTTTCACCCCTCATTGTCGATGGGGCTCAGGGTTAACTGCTGCTCCAGCTTCCAGCTTCACCCACCACCTCTTCTCACTGCCACCTCTTTGCTGGCCAAAAGGATTTTATACACTTTTCAGCCCCTAAACACCCTGGCTCCGTAAGGTCCTCAGAGATAACTAGCAGGAAAAAAACTTTAGCAGCCTGAACCTGTTACTGCAAGCCAAACCGGCGTCTGCCTGCAGTTTGCTCGGGGGGACGCTCGTCCCTGGCTCTTGCTGGGGCCCGCTGGTGGGACAGTACTTTGCTCTGTGTTTACTACCAGGTTTTTTACTTCTCCGGAGCCCTCCTGAGCTCTTCATTGCTCATGTCAAGACGCAGAACAGCTTGTGAGCTTCCCAAGCGCTTCGCTGGCTGTGGGTCCTGGTTTTCCGGCAACCGACATGTCTTGAGGAATAACACAAACCAAATTGTTCTCTTAGAGGAGGCGTTGCACTACGGTTTCGAATGTGATCGAAGTTGCTGGGACGCGCTTAGTAGGTGAAATTGCGCTCGTCTCGATGTCTTGGCCATATTCACGTGTATTTTACCTTGGGGCAGTGTCGAAACTTACTTGTCTAAACAAGTCCGTGCACTGTCTGGTGCAGGATAATTTGTCATCTCTCTCGCCGCTGCCTGAATTTCTGCAGAAATGAGTGACTCTTAGGGAGATTGCGTTTCACCTGCCAGGGAACACGTGACCTGAAGTACCAGTTACACTTCTGGGGATATAATGATCTACTCCTGGGTTACATATGCTGTCATGTTTACAAAGGTGCTGCGGTCCTGCGAGGTAATGGGGTGGAAACTGCTCAGCTCTTTGCAGGATGAGGGCGATACTGAATGTAACATGCCTGATTTATCCTTGTGAAGCGTGGTTTGCTTTAAAGTCATTACGGATGATCTATATTAGCAGAACCCGCTCGGCGTGCAGGGTGGCACACTGCATCTTAGGGGAAAGGTTCTTTATTAGGGCTGTTGGGAATATAAATTTCATAAACGGTTCTTGGAAGAAAATAATGTACCTCAAACTAAAACAATCGTACTGTTTTTTTGCAAGTGCTGCTGTCTGATCAGTCTGAGCAGTTTTGAAGAGTTTAAGGAAGGATTGGCTGGATATTGATTTTAAAAAGCAGCAGGAAGATTTCACCCTGCTCTACTGGCTCGTATCTGTAGGGAGTTCTCCCACACAGCTGAGCACCCATTTATCACTTTGCAGCCCAGCTCTTCTTGAATTTCTCCCTATTTTACCATTTCCCTAGAAAACTTTTGGAAACTGTTTATAGTAAAAAAAAATAATTGGAAAATAACCTAAGAGGTGGCAAAATTCTGCCTCTCTTGCAGGATGGGAGAGGCCAGGGCCAGCCGAGCTGGCTCATGCCTGTCCCGTGGGGGTATCAGCACTGCCAGCAGCAGCAAGGGGCCCCACTTACAATAAATAATAATTAAAAAAAAAGCCTCTTTAGAAACTTTTCCAGATGTTTTTCTTGGTAAAATATCTGTCTGCTATGGGAGCACTCATTGTAGGAAATCTGCATTATCACAGGTGATTTTTGGTAGGTATAGCAGGGAAAAGAAAAATCATCTCTTTCTCTTGCTTGCCCTTGGAGTAAATTAGTGTTCAGCTAAGGGTGTAAGGGTGTAAATTAGTGTTCAGCTAAGGGTGTAAGCACAATCGCTTCTCCCGCCGCGGGCAGCCCCCTTTCCTCTCTACTGAGCTGGAGGCAGCAGCTTCTCTCAGGCCACCAAATTACGGCACCCGCCGTTGAGCTGGTTGGAGCCCTGGTTCCCCTCCAGAAGAGTGTCAGCCAGGGATGTATTGCAAAACCCCGCAGAAGAGATGAGTAGAAGGAACGCAGGAAGGAAATGTGTGTTTCCAGGCGCAAAGCTGAGTGCTGGTAAAGCACTGACCCGGTTTTGCCTTCCTCTGCCCCAGCCGGAGCAGCCGCCCTTCCCCGTTAGGGTGGCACCCACGGTGGTCCATGCTGTGGCTTTAGGGTTCTTTCTAGATTTTCTCTCACCTCACAGAGCGAAGCTGTTGTTTCTTCTTGTGCTTGGCTCTCATCTGGGACGGAGAGGGGCAGATGCGGCGTTGCAGCCAGGAGAGGTGGGACCGCCGCAGTAGTTCTGCAGCCCGTAGCCCCGTCCCCGACACGCTGCAGAGGGGAAGGGAGGGATGGGGTCAGTGCAGGGTTTCACAGACCAGGAGGTCGACAAGAACGGACATTGTGGTAACCTTTGGGTCAACCCTGTCTAAATACAGCTGCAGCTTCAAAGACGATCGGCATTTCCTCAGCTGCCTTCAGCTTCAGGGTTTCTGCCTGTCCAAAGCAGGAAAAAAATGAAGCAGCAGCAGAGCACCTACAAGCTGCAAGCACTAGAAGGCATCAACTGGGCTTTTCCCCATGTTTATAAAGCCCCAGCACAGTATCTTACTCTCAGCAAATTCCTCCAGGCATGGCAGCCTTAATAACACATGGGAAAGGCCCGGATCTGCTCTGTCCGCAGAAGCAGCTGAGGTGTTTCTGCACCACCAGCTGTGGGCTTCCTTTCTGGAGGCCAAAAAGGAATTTCAGGTGCCCCAGGCTGAGCTGTTCTTGTGCCACTTGTCTGCAGACCCCCGCGACCACGCATCTCTCAGTAGACGATGCGGCTGCCTGGGAATGATGTGTCCACACCAAGCTGAAGGAATGTTTCCCCACTGCAGAATCCACCAAATGAGACCCCGGTAGCAAAGACGGGTCCGTGGCTCAGTCCCTCTCACTGCCAAAAGCACGATTTCTCTTCTCTGATTCCCATCCTACCGTCATTGGCCTTTCTTTCTCCTCCCTCACTCATCTGAGCCCACGGTGCTTTCTCTAGACCAAGAACCATCCTCAATGGGCGTCATCCAGCAAACACTGAATAACAGCAGAGCCCTCATTTGGAGACTTATTTGCCTCCTCCCACCAGCCAAGACAGATCTAGATTATTTATTCTACATTTCAGCTTCACCTTTATTTTATAACTTCTTTCTTTGAAGATCCTGGAATGACTTGTGCACTTAATGTTGACATTAATGATAATGAGAGTTAACTCTTTTGACCTTTTTTTTTTTTCATAAATCAATCACTCCGGACCCAGAACATTTTTATTTATCTGCTTTGAAACTTGTCAGTAAGTTTCTAGCACCAAAGTATCCTGAATAATCCTATTTGAGGGACAATCACAGCAAAGGTATAAAGTTGTCATGATATCAGGCTGGGGATGAGAGGATAAGGCTGTTAGTGGATGAACTGTTTCCAGTCAAGACCAGTTTCTTTTCCAATAATTCCAGTTTAATCCTGCCTCCATGAGCCCGGACCATTTCTCACGTTCTGGATTGTGGGGAACTACAACATTTGAGCATTTTCCAGTTGCTGAGTAGCTGAAGTTTAGCTCGTGCTTTACCATCCGTCCCCGGCGATGTTATAGTATCCCAACCCAGGCCGTTGTATTCTGTCTGCGAAAGGCTTTCCCCGTGGTTTTCCTTGGGCACAGTGTCTGTCCATCTTGCGGGTTTACTGGCTGTTGCATCGCAGCTGGTAAAACATCTCCCCAGCCCCTGCAGCTCCGCGGGTGATCTGAAAAGGGTTTGAAAAGGGGAAAGGTGCTCTCAGGAGCACCTTAAACAGGAGCAGGAACATTGCCTTTGCTCAGCATTTCTCGTGTGCAAGATCTGTCTTGTACGCCCAATTATCTCCCGGTTCAGGTTTTGTTCTGTGAAACTCCAATGTCACGTAGAACCAAACATCTCCCGAACGCCGTACAAAGGGGGTGCGTGACGCTCCCTCCTTGCCCTGACAAAGCCTCCCCTGTAATGTCAGCACATGTCATCTGCAAACAGATGCCTTGTGAGAAAGCTCAGACGGATTTTATGGGAAGCAGGTCTACATGTCCCGGTCGTGTCCAAGCCCCGGCAGCTCCGCTTCGCTGTCACGCAATCCCCTCATGGATATCAGTCCATCTCATCAGTGTTTTCCTCCCAAGCCTCACCGTTAGGAGGTTTCAGAAACTTTACTTCCCTGCATGTTGCAAAGCTTTGTCTAATCTCCAGTCTACAGTCCAGCCTTTCGTTTGTTGTTCTGCCCCTAATCCCAATGAAATACTTTTTCCTACTCGTTGCCATACTGGCGTGGTTATAGAAAGCCTTCCTTTTGGGGGGCAAGGGAGACCAGGTAGTTCTCTGCTGCTTCTCCATCCCAGGTGCTGCTTCTCCATCCCAGGTGCTCTGCTCTTCACCCATCCCAGCCACGAGATGGCTTTCCCAGTGCTGCACTGGTCTGGGTCTGGTCGTCCTCAGTTCTTCCTCACATCACACTTACTCCTTCCACACTGCGCCATCTGCTCATGCAGAGATAGACCTGGAGATATTTGTCATTCTCCTCCTCCCATTTCCAACATTTCCGGCTGTGCAGCAGAAAACATTTTTCAACCCCCAGTGCACGGCTGTGCCCTTTGCACTAACTTTGGTTCGGTTTCTGTTATTTCAGCACTCTGGTTTTCTAGTTTTTCCTGTATAGTGTCCCAGCCCCCTCTATATACACAATTCCCACCTTCCTCCTCCTCTGTGGATCTGGTAGCATGTCTTCTCACTATGCCAAGGGGATTACTGAAAATATTAACTGGGACATCTGCACCAAACCACCAAGGAAGCCACCAGCACCTCCCAGCAGCTCAGTACCTCCCTCTGGGATGCTCTGCTCTCTTCTACTGTTTAGCCGTGTTGTGTTTACTCTCCTAATTTTCACATTTTCCAGTTTAGCTCGTGGTTTCCCCTTTGGTGCTGCACATTCTGCTTTGCCCAGGTCTGTAGAGATCAGACCTCCCTTTATTTGTTTAATCACCGGTGTTATCAAGGAGGGACAACAGGCTGCTGCTGGTCCATCAGTCTCTAACACAATGTACCCGTCCACCTGGGGAACGTTTGGGTGCCAACCAGAAGAGATGAGCAGGATGATCTCTCTTTGGGCCCTTCTTCATCTCAAAGCTTCGCATGTGGCACTTCAACTGGGAGAATTGCAGAAATGGGGTGGGAAAAAACACGGTCCTTCCTCGGCGTTGCTAATGGGTAGAGGTGGGAGGGCACTGTCATCTCCTGTGGGATGGGATGGGGAGTCTGGGAGATGAAATCCTTCACAGAACAGAGGAGGTGGATTTCTGGGGGTGTTTCATGGTGGGGCTGGAGGGACGTGAACTTTGTGAGTGCTCAGGGTGTGCAGCAACACGACGGCTCTGTGGTGGCCTAGCAAAGACCATCAGGTGGGATTTTCTGCTGGGATGGTGGAGGACAAGCCCTCTGTCATCTGTACAATATCTCCAGATTTCACTTTCAATTGCCATGCCGGATAGTTGGAGCAGACGCTTGAGGAAAGAGGGGAACGCCAAGCTGGATGTGCAGCTCCATCCTGGAGGAGACGTACATGGCAGAGCAGAGGGTTAAGACGTCACCTCCCATTTCCCAGGGCAAACCCCATCTTTCTGGGCAGTGCCTCAAACCACGGAGAGGGGAGAGCTGGCAACTTTAGGACCACAACCTGCAGACTGGATCAACACTTTTCATCCCCAAAAGCACCTGGTGCATGGTGACAGGAGGGGGCTGCGAGCACAGAGGAACCTCGAACGAGATGTGTTTGCATCCTGGCTGTACACGTCCGTCTCAAACGTTTGGGCATCACTGTTTCTGCTGGAGGTGACATTGCTCGGCAGGGTCCAGGCAACGCCTGTCCCTCCAGTCCTGAAGCAGGTTAGTGACGATGAGAAGCTCCTGCAGGTAAAATGCATCCGGGACCCTCCTGCCCTGTCCCAAGGATGCCCCGTGGATCCTGGTGCAACTCTCGGCTACACCATGAGCCGATCCTGGTGCAACTCTCAGCTACCTGAGCCTGCGAGGAGCCTCCTGCCCTGCGTCGGGGGTCACTGGGGACTTCCAAACCCACGGAGGGTATTTGCAGAGTGCAAAGAGCTGACAGCTCTGTCTGGGGTTGTTCCCAGGGGTCCCAGCGTGGTGGGATGGTGCTGAGGCAGCGACTTGACCCTTCTGTGCAGGCAGAAACATTGCGCAACGACGCTGGGGAAGTGAAAAATAACTTCTCCAGTTTCTGTCTCGAGACAGATTGCCTGCATTTATACGAATCCTCCCACGTTTATTCAGCGGTGACCTGGTGCGCTTCCAGTGCACGCAAAAAGCCAAAATGAAAATAACCGACGGGGAACTCTCTTAAACGCCTGCTCCAATTTGGGTTATCAGTTAATGGGGAAAGGTTAAAAAGCAGGAGAAGGGAAATCTCAGGTCTTTGTCAGGAAACCTTTGCTCCCGGGGCTGCGATGTTGTGAGGCTGCCTCGTTAAAGCTCCTAAAGCACCAGCAAAGTCAATCTAGAAATACAGGGCATTATCTAGGGAGCAACTGGGGGCCAAGTGGCCGGGCATGGTGGTGCCGCTGGCACGTTACAGGAACAGGCTGGTCTCTATGCTCAGATTTTCCCTAGGGAGCTTTAAAGACAGGCGCAAACAGCAGCTAAAAATAATCATCCCATTTCGCATGAGCAAGGCGCCTGTCGACTGGTTATTTTAACACTCTAGGAAATAGGGTCCCTGGTGGGACCCAGACTTGCTGGAAGAGGCATAATGAAGTGTTTGTAGGGAGCATGACCTTGTCAGGAAGAAAATAATTCTTTTTTCAAGCTACGAGGTTTTACATTTTGTTTGTTTAATATGAAAACAGCTTCTCTGACCTTATTTTTCACTGAGCCAGGAGTGCCAGGTTCTGCACAGCCAGAGGGGAACTCAGAGGGGAACCACAGAAGCATCAAATTAAGCAAGGAAAACCTCCCTGTCACAGAGCAGGTCATCTATCCCTTTTTCCAGCGTTGTGTTTGAAGGAAACCAGCTTGCCGGCACCTCTGGCTGCCCTTCTCGCAGGTGCAATAGCAGGCAGGTGAAAGCCGGGGCCCGGCTCGCAGGCAAGCTGCCTTCCTTCGCCTTTCCTGCAAAGCAAGTCCAGGTCTCAGCCCTGCTGAGATTTAGTCATGCCCGTGCAGGGAAACGGGGATTTTCCACAGGTTAAGGCCAGGTTAGGGATGCTTTTCCTAATGCAAAGCGTGGGAGAGCTTCATCCTCCTTCCTCAAAAGCCTGTCTGCCTCCTTCATCCCCCCGCGAGGCTAAAAGTGACGGCCATAGATAAAATCCCGTTGCAAAAACGTGAGATGCAACGAGAGCCCATCCACCGGTGGATGTGCACCAGGAAACCGAATCCTTTAAGGAATCATCTGAAAAATCCAAGCGTGGGGGCATTTTGCAAGATGTTTCCCACATTTGCTTGGTTTAGCTTGGCACGATACCGCGTCAGACGGCCGGGGTAGTGCTGAGAAACCAGCCCGTGTTGTTGCACCCACCGACTCTGGCTTGCCAAACCGTCTGCTCTGAGTAATGCTAAAATCCCCAGCGTCAGGAGCGTGGCATCGTAGGCAGGGCTTGAGCATCTCTGACAGTAGAACCGGCATCGTTCGCCTCCCTGCCCGCAGCGAGCAGGCAGGATTCAAGCCAGCCCCTCCGCAGCTGGCTTTTGTGTGAAGATGCCTGCTTCATCCCAGAGAAATGCATTTCCTGATCCTTTCAGGCAGAAAAAACCAATATATCAGGGGGCCAAGCTAGCGCGGGGAGAGGAGTTTCCCTCCTCTTCCTCGAGGGCTTTGCTCCATGTGCAAGCAGCAGCTGCTCCTCGGGTGGGTGCTAAGCCAGATGTGCACAGAAACATCCTGCTTGCAGGGGTCATGCTCACACAGAGGACTGAGGAATCTGGGGGGGATTTGGGGCTTTTTTTTTTTTTTTCCTTTCGGATGTGCCAACAGTGCCCAGCAGACTGTTAGCTCTCTGAAGTACAAACAGCTGGAAGCTGAGAAAGCCACAGTCAGTAACAGCTTGAATGTATTTTTGGAAAACACTACAGTTTTAGAGCAGAGACCCTGTAACCTAAATGAAAAGTGAAAGGAAGCTGGATTTTATCTTTGTATTTGAAAAAAAATGTATCAATCTCCCAGCTCTACTAATAAAAACCATGAAGGGAGTTTTATCGCTTTTGCCTTGTAGGGGCTCTTCAAAAAGGGAACGTGGCATTCGCAGCACGGGACATTTTGACCTTTCCGGTGTTTAATAATCAGCCTAGGTTTCAAAGGGAAAG
>KL283821.1:47770-58373 GCA_000699545.1 Podiceps cristatus
GATGTACGGTAGCATATCTAATCTAATTAATGCCCTCCATTGAGTGATTCCCCTAAAAGCCTTCAGAGCAAGGGATCCGATGCACATCCAAGAAATCCTCCCCTCCCTTGGCCTCCCCTTGCTGTCGGGATGTTGGACACTTGCCCCGGACATGCAATCATCTAATGAGGCTGGGATGGAATTTAGATGATCCAAGCCCTCGCGAGCGGTGGCTGAGTGATGCCCGGGGCGCAGGTCCTGCGGATTAATGTCCTGCCGAGCCCTAAGCACCCGCTGAGGCTAAACTAAGCCGAGATGCCTGGACCCATCTGACCTCCAGCTGCAAAGTGTTGTCCCCCTGAACAGAGAAGGAATAAAGGGGGGAGCTGCAGGATCTGTTGCCTTCCGTGGACCAGGATGGGAGAGGCTGTCCCTTCCATACTGCTGCTGTTCAGTGGGAAAGAGGTGGCTAAAAAAAATTAAAAGCATTAAAGAGAGTAGGAGTTGCTAAAATTCAGGTGGGGTTTCCAGGAGCAGGAGAAGAGAGGAAAGGGACTGGGAGAGATGAGGGGTCTGTAGCTGCTCCCCGGTACAGCCCTGCTCCGGGCGGCTCAGGGTCAGCCCTTCTTGGCTTAGGAGGTGAAAAACATTTTGCCTCCGTCCCAAACCCCCTCTTTGCCCGGATCTTTTCCTCCTACGGTTGCTGCCCGCTCTCCTTGCTGCTAACAGGGGCAAAGGCACTTGCACGGCAGCTGGTTACGGCACACAGGGAGACGCAGGGGGAATGCTCATCCTCCATCCAGTGTCCAGACTTGCTTTGGGGGGAGGTCCAGTTGCATCGCTCCTTGGGTTCCTGTGCCTGCTGCCCCCGCACGCAGGGGTAAAACAGACCCTCTGGGGCAGAAAAGCATCTCCCTAAAGGCATCCATCTTTCTCTAGGCAAAGGCTTACACCTCCTGAATTTCCATATTCACGTGAGCTGAGCACAGTGTACCTGGGGAATGGCCCGGCTCAACAGTGACTGTCGGGAAAGGCAGGGAAGCCGCCTCTTACCCCTATAGCACCAGACATATGCGTGGATGCTCCCAGCCCCATTGGAAACCCGACAGTGCTGTCACAGAGCAACAGCCGTGGGTGGGAGGACGCCTGTCCAGCGGCAGGTGCGTGTCCACGCTGGATGCGGACAGTGCTGGCCAAGCCCAGAAATGTTGCGAACTCCACCTGCAAGAAGCATGGGGTGCTGTCTGTCATGATTTGGGTGAAAAAAAAAAGTAAGTTCAGTGGAAACTTCGGCAGGGTTGGTGCAGTGACAGCCTCTCCTCTGTCCACAGGTGGCGAGTGGGAAGGAGAGCGACAGCAAGAAGAGCGAGGATGTGCTCAGCCAGCTCAGGTCGAGATCCGAACACATGCAAAACCTCTCTCTAACCAAGTTCATCAAACGTAAGTGTGTGCATCCCTCCGCCTCCCACCTGGACGGGGTTTCTTCGCTTGCAGAAATACGTCCTGGCAATGGGCATTGCAATGCTGGCAAGAACAAGGGGTGTTCCTCCCTGTGCTCAGCCTGCCTCCTGGATAGATAGCTCTCACGATGCAATTTAGGTGTACTGTTGGGTTTAATTAGATCTGCAGATCTCTTCCTGGTCTGCTCACAGCAGATGCTTTCCATTTTGTCCAGATTACGCTGCTCCACCTCATGCTGATCAAAGCATCTGGGGTCGGTAGCTCTCAACGTTGTGTGGTTTTACGGCTCATGTGGGCAGTGGGAAACGGAGGGCAGAACCTCATCAGCGCCCAACGCCGAGTGGGAAAGAGGGGTGCAAACCATGAGCCTGGAGCAGAGCCGCGGGAAGGGGAAGAGCCCTCCCGGTTAGAGGGGGCTTCGCAGCTCGGGTGCAGCCAGCTGCTGCTGCTCAGCTTCAATGTTGTAGCCGGAGTCAGACCCCCAGCAGCACTGGCAGCTCTTCGTCTCCAGAATCCTCCTCAGACCCGCTCTTTCAAGGCTGGTGACGATACCAGAGCCAGCCTGCCCTTCCCATCCGAGGATGGCCAGCACTGCCTGGAGCCAAGGCCTGAGCAATTAAAATCAGCGTGGGCTCAGGAGGGCTCTTTGTGGCAAAGGGGATCAGCTGGGCTTTACCCTGTGCGGGCTGTTGCTAAGGGTTGTTTTCTTCTGAAGGAAATACTCTGCCCTTTGGCAATTACTTAAGAAAAGTGACCCCCTGAAGTCAATCCATGTCAGCTTCCTCCATGTTTCCTGAATATTATCTCTTTAATTTATTGGAAATTCTCTGTTTTATTAAGGTCTGGGCAGAGCAGGCACAGCCAGACAAGCGTGGGCAGGCTTTTATTCTGCTAGTTACACCATTTGCTCGCTAGCCTAATGCTAAACCAGAGGAGCAAGTAGGAGGTTTATTCCCCCACTGACCTTGCGGCACTGTCATTTAGAAAACCCGTGTGATGGAAGCAATTGCGTGGGAACCAATTTATAGAGCTCAGATGGGCTATTCACACAGGCACTCTGCTCTTTGCCTCTGAAAATGAACAAAAATGAGCTTTTGGGTGAAGAGCGAAGGAAAAATCTTACCTGTGTTCGAGCTGCAGGGTTGGCTCGGGGTTTGCATCAGGGTTGCTGTTGTCAGGGCTGTGGAAGCTGTGCTAACAAATTCATTATTTCTGAGAATTTATTCCCTAAAGACCAGTCCTGATAAAAAATTATGTGTCTGTAACTTTTGTCAGGAGAGCAATCTTACTGAAATCACTGGGATTTCTAATATAAAACTGGTTTTAGAGCCAAAAACTTCATGGTAGCCAGTGTGTGATGGTTAGATGGGGACGATTTCATTGAGGTTTAGAAACTTCAGTGCTAACTCATCTACAGGTCACTACAAAGACAATTTTACTTCCCCTTTTGTGATTCTCCTGCTTATTTTGTTTCTTCTTTCTGTCACCAACCACGCTTACTGGTCCACCTGCAACTCGAGGGGGGCTTTTACAGATGGCCCCCTTCCCAGAGCTGCCTGGTACTTTGGTGCTGTCCCTGGGACAGGCAGCCCCAGACCTGCCCAACGTTGATGTCTATGGGTCCCCTGTTCACTCATGGCTGTGGGTCCCCTTTTTGGGGTGGGATGAAGGAAAGAATTAGGAAACCGGTAGGGGTTGTAATAACCAGGAACTGCACAAGATCTCAGTTTTTCCCATGTATTTTAGTCCTGCCCTTCCCGCATCCCTTGTAAGACGGAGTCCTCTCTCCAGTTGAGGTGTTTGAACACACCTGAGGTGTTTGAATACCTCAAGTAGGTTGTAAAGTTGTGGAATCATAGAATCACTTAGGTCGGAAAAGACCTTTAAGATCATTATGTCCAGCCATAAGCCTAACACTGCCAAGTCCACCACTAAGCCGTGCCCCTAAGTGCCACATCTACAAATGGCCCTGGAGATTGGGGCTGTGCTTTGTTACTTGGCTCATCTGCAGGTCTTCACCCACTCTCAGAAAGTACTTTAGTACTTTGTGCCCTTGTCGTTGGCTCTGCCCAAGCGATGCACTTGGAGTCAATGGAGTCAGCACTTGGAGTTGGCTCATCGCTGGTGTTAAAGCGTTTTGCAAACTGGCCTCATACCTTCACATGGGCCACCCATATGGGATGGCTGCAAACTCAACCTGGGACCATGAAGGCTTTGCCCGGGAGGAAGGCAGCTACTCCCGTTGGGAAGCGTCCCTTTGCGTGTCAGCTGGAGGGAACAGGAACCCTGGTGGGTGGGGAAAACGCAGCTCCCGCTCCAAACCTGGCCTAAGCCTAGGGAAACTCCAGGTGTGAAAGACACTATCTGTTTAGGCCACGATTCATCAAAGCACTTGAGGCTGCTCCTTGAGCAGAATAAGACTGAAGAGTGCCTTTAAGGGTTCATAATTTTCTTAAGGGCTTGGCAGGGGCAAGCCTTAAATTACTAAGCTGACCTGGAGGAGAAAGATGTTCAGAAATGTGGTTTAGTCACTTATTTCAGCTTAAATGATGCAAAATGAAGCATGATTATGGAGAAGGAAATGTATTTTGTCATTTGTTCTGTTGCTTCAGTGCACATGGAGATAACCGAGAGCAAAATAAGGCTTGCGGGACTTTTTGCCGTTTGCTTTATTGAGAGCAAAAAGAGGATGGGTTAGAGCCCATCTCATGAGGTGCTTCATCTTCTCTGATTCTCTAGAAGCCACTCTAGAAGGTTTAAATCTTGCTGGGGCAAGGTGTGATGAGCAGGCAGCAGTTTGCAAAGCCCTGGGAACTCTGCCTCAAGGACAGGAAGAGCTTTCCCATCCACAATCAGCAATAACAGGATGGAGCTGTGTACAGGATAAATACTCAGGCAAAGCACTGGGGACATTTCCAAACAATGAGGTCAATTACCCAAGAAGGGAGCAGGCTCCGCTCGCTGGAGTTATTCAAAAGTAGGAAAGTCAAAGCACTGTGGGGAATGATCTTGGCTCTCGCACAGATGCTCTGTGTGACATTGGGTTGCACGCTGCTCCTCGTGCTCACACAGTGCTCCTTTTGCAGGCATTGGACCTGCCTACAGCAATCAAGAAAGTGGGATTTAGCTAGCCTGAAGTCATTTCCATTGCTAATTTCTAGGCTTCTGTTGAAAACACCTGGGAGGATGTGCAGCTTCTGTTGCACATACTGGGAATTAATCCATTAAAGGTGATCTTCAAAGCAATTAAAACACTGGACTCGTGACTTGTTTGTTTCTCTATGGTGCCTAAAGATGGTTTCAAGGATATTTTTATATCATCATTATTTTAAAGTTTCCACTTGCTTTCAGTATCTGCTCATCTTCCTCTCTGGAGCTACAGGGAAGATCAAATTAGTAATAAGGTGGTGACTGCGAAGGACGGCAATCTTGCTGCCTCCCACCATGAAGTGGGACACCTGCTCGCTGTTGTAGCTTTATAGCTCCGATCTGGGGTGGCAGAGGGGGGTGTAGTTTGACTGAAAAGACTGAAGAACTCTAGGGAAAAGAAATCTCTTTGGTGGAAGATTCCCACTACCTCCCACAAAAGATTGGATCACCTCTCAGGAGATCTTTCAGCAAGTTGAGGTTTTGTATTTGCAATATGTCTGAGATGTTCCGGTACGTAAATAGACAGGAATATGCTTCAAAAAGCAAAACCTCTATTGACACTGAAGAGCAAAATCCCCTCCCCTCTTTGGGGTTCACCTTGGTCTAGCGCAGCGATATCATCGCAGCTCATTCCCTCTCTGGTGGACTGCCAGCCTCCCAGCTCTCCCGCGTGTCAGTATTCCAGGGTCCTTGAATGTGCCTTGCACACTTGGACCCTCTCTAGTGCCCCGCGCTTGCTGCTTCCCAACATCTTGCCTAACCCTGCGAGCAGAGTGCTGAGCTGGAGAGGCAATGCACCGGTGAACGAGAGCTTTGCCTCTGTATATGGGGGATCCCCTCGCATCCACGGAGGCACCTTTGCTCTTCACATAACTTTTTAAACAAATAACACGGCTTGGGGCAACTCCCAGACAAGCACCAGATAGTTCTCCCAGCTGCAATCTCCCAGCGCCTCTGTGCTGGAGCGGGTATAAGATCGTCCCAATTGTTTGTGAGCTGCTAAGAATTAACACCATTAATTTATGGCAGGCCCTTGTGTTAATCCTCCCTGTTAATTCCTTATCTCTGCTTCAGCATATTGGCTTTCAGAGCCCTCATCTGGGAAACTCATCATCTGTTTGTCTGGAAGTTGCCCTTATGCACAACCTTTGCTTGCACGTTGCAAAGCCGGACGAAGAGCACGGGGGAAGGTGCTGGTTCAGGGGGAGCAAAGGCATGAGGAGAAACTGGGTTTGGGATGTGCACGAAGGAGAAATTGCTCCAGGTTAGAGACCTGCAGCCTCCCAGCTGGCAGGTGTCAGCATCGGGCACCCCAATTCCCACGGCCCCGGGAGCGGGGCAGCTGTCTTTGCTGAGCAGGCTGAAGCGATCTTTTTCTCAAGCAGTAAGGGTTCAGCCACAGGGGAATTTGCTGGAGTGTTTCTTGCCTGTAATCAAAAAATACATTTTTATGATTGAAACAAAAAGGACATTGAAATTGAAATTGCAACTGCAGCAAATAAATTTCTTAACTTTCAATGACTTCCCAGCTACTTATGTATCTGTTTCAGCAGAAGCCTTGCCAGAAAGCCTCAGGGAAAGCAACCAAGGCCACGTTTACTTGGGCCATGTATGTCTGTAGGAGCCCCTGTAATCACTCAGTGCCACAGCCCTCAGCCCGTGGGTGGTGGGGAAAGACATGCAGGTTTCTGTGGTGCTCTCAGCCATCCCAGCGCAGTCCGCCCGTTGAAGGCAGGAGATACAGAGTATTTACAGAGCTTCAGCTGAGGCTGAAAATTTATCGCAGAGCCCCTTGCCTTTCTCCTAAGGCCTCACAAGGCCCTGGCAGCTCGGAAGAAGAGCTCAGCAGGAGGAATCGCTGCAGACTTGTCCTCTGCATTAGCAGATGTTCAGGGTTGCTTGAGCAGATCACCCAAGTGTTTTAGGATCACACAATCACAGGTTGGAAGGGACCTTAAATATCATCTAGTTCCAACCCTTCTTCCATGGGCAGGGACACCTTCTGCTAGACCAGGTTGTTCAGAGCCTCGTCCAACCTGGCCTTGAGTTGATGTGAGATAATTTTCTTGGGTCAAGGTGCTTCATTTAGAGTTTACTTGGGAAGCATTTCTTTATCGAGAGGTTGATCAAACACTGGAACAGGCTTCCTAGAGAGGTGGTCGATGCCCCAAGCCTGTCAGTGTTTAACATGCACTTGGACAATGCCCTTAACAACATGCGTTAACTTGTGGTCAGCCCTGAAGTGGTCAGGCAGTTGGCCTACGTGATCACTGTAGGTACCTTCCAACTGAAAAATTCTGTTCTGTTCTGTTCTGTTCCGTTCTATTCTGTTCTATTCTATTCTATTCTATTCTATTCTGCTCTGCTCTGCTCTGCTCTGCTCTACTCTACTCTATTGATGCTGACACCTCCAACAGCTTCTTGTTGCGCTGGCATAGACCCTTTATACGCTGCCCGCGTGCACGTGAGTTTCCAGCAGTTCCCAGTCTCAACTGCATGGGCTTCAGCAGTGTTTCCAGTGGTTCCCAGTCTCAACTGCATGGGCTTCAGCAGAAATTAAGCGTGACTGACCTTAGCAGCAAATCAAAACAGATACGGAAGGGAGCTCTGCAGGGATGGGACTTGACCAGAGAGGAGCTGCTCTCTTCTCAGGTTCAGTTTGAGGCTGGACAGTCTTTGCACTGAAAATCCTACTTTTTTTTTTTTTTTCTTTCTTTTTTTTTTCTTCTTCTTTTGCAACAACTGACTTCTGCCATTGATCATCCCATGGCTGATTCCAGAGGCAGGTGGGATGAGGGTCGTTGACTTCCCTCTCTCGCTCTGGAAAACTTAAATAAGACATTTGTCATTAGATGGCCACTGTTAGCTGAGACGAAATCTACTTTATTTGCAACAAACCTCAGTGTTCAAGTGTTTCATTTTTGCAGTGCCCTGTTGATTCATCCTGATTTTTTAATATCCAAATGGTCACACAATCAAGCTCTGGAATGACAAGCCCTGAAAGCACACATTCTTCCCTTTTGTAAATGAAGTGTTCAGAAGGGCTCGGCACCCCTCAAGAGTTAATTCTGCATGAAAAATTGAAGGGAGATTCAAAGCTTTGCCACTTCCTATGGATCAATATTTTGCTGTACAAGTCTGTACGCAACAGGTTTCCCCTTTTCCTTTCAGATTTTCCTCTGGTCCTGTTGAGGAACCTGCGTCATCCCGTCTACCTGCTGGTGGTGTTGGCTCAGGTCAACCTCTCTGCCATGGTTGCTGGTTTAGCCACGTTCATGGGGAAGTTCCTGGAGAGACAGTTCTCCCTCACGGCGTCCTTGGCCAACATGATCATCGGTGGGTATTGCTATCAAGGCTTGCCAGCACCTCTTAGAAAATAATTTAGAGATTATTAAGAAGCACCTTCCCCTCTGGACCTGCCAGTCTCCTTCCATTACCTACAGAAAGACATGGCACAAGGTCCTTGCCCATGTGATTTCTCAGCTGCTCTCTCTCTTCCTTCCTTTACATTGCAGCCTGAGCTTGCTAGAACAAAATCTTTTAAGATCGGGAGAAATGTTTGTTATCTAAAGGTGTTCACTACAAACAAGGAAAGGAGAACAACTCATTGCATCAAGGGAGCAAAGAAACGTCAGATATGAACTGTGCAGGTTTCGGTAGCAGAGATTACTTTGCATCGATCATTCGGTTAAGGGTCTTTTAAATAATAGATAGAAAATAAAATTAAAAACTGCAGTAATGTGTGCATGCATTTTGAAGACCTTTAGCAACAAGACACCAGTCAGGCTGGTGTCCTAATTGTCTCTAAACTCTTCAAAATGTTTGCTATAGTTAAACTAATGGGTTGTAACGGTTGGGCTAATTGCTTGCTGATGGTATTGTTAAGAAGGAAAGGATAACTGTTAAATGGGATACGTGCACATGAGATTAGACTGCTTTTGCTTTTATTGTGATATCCAGAATGTCCTGTTTGGGGGCGAGGCCTCCCTGTGTGATCTTGTCAGGGTAATAAAAATATGAAGAACAAAGTCCTACTCTTATAATCAGTTGGAGACTTCAGAGATCTAGACACGGAAGTATTTAAAATATATTCTTGAACAAACAGCATACATCCTCGGAGAGAGTCTTCTGAAGTCTGCAACAAATAAATCAGAAGGAACCGAGCAGAGCAGACTGGCAAAGCCCAGCAACCGAGGCTAAATACAGGCAGAAAGGTTAAATGCTGAAGCAGTGGTGTCCTCCACTGATGTGCCCTGCTGAGTTGTTCCCAGGCTTGATTTACCCGCTCTGTTACAAGACGTGCACCTATTTCTTGTTCAAATTTATCTAGCTTTTGTTCCCAGCTACTGAATCTTGCTTTGCCTTTTTCTGTGAGATCAAAAAGCTTTCTGTAGTTGGAAATCCCTTCCTTGTGTGGGTATTTATGGGCTGAAAGCAACCTCCCTGATGATTCTTCATTGAATTAAACAGATTGGACTTCTTTGTTATCCCATTGTAAGGTGGGTTTTGCAAAACTCCAAGTCTGTCATGGTAACCTTCACAGTTTTGTAATGATGACATCAGAGCTGGGCACATTATTATGCAGAAATTAAATAACCACTCACGGTTTCATTGATATTTTCTCCTGTCTATACTGAAAAATCACATTTGCTGGATTAAGGAGTTTTCTCTGGTCCCTGCATCTTCTGTGCATGGATACAGAAAACAGCCAGCTGGCTGTGGGATGCTGCCAGTTTTGCAAAACTGCTTTTTCTTGGCATTATTCCACCAGCCCCTGCAAAAACCTTGGTCCCCTCCAGATCATCGATGCTGAAAAATAAGAACCCAAACCCAAATCCTCTGGGCCTTCACTAGAATGAACGGACT
Source organism: Podiceps cristatus (assembly GCA_000699545.1). Lineage (NCBI taxonomy): Eukaryota > Metazoa > Chordata > Aves > Podicipediformes > Podicipedidae > Podiceps > Podiceps cristatus. The sequence continues at coordinate 57,227 of KL283821.1, forward strand.
GATTTGGCTCAGAGGATGGAAAAGAAGGTCAGGACCTACCTTTCCCCAGGTGCTGTGAACATCCCTGGGGCGATGGTTGGGATCGTGGTGGGTGGTGCCATCCTGAAGAAGTTCCAGATGTCCCTGAGGCAATGCAGCGCCATGTGCGTCCTCGGCATGTTCTTCTGCCTGCTCGTGGCTGTCCCCCTCCTCTTCCTCGGCTGCCCCACGCAGAAGGTCGCCGGCGTTACCTACAGCAAGAGGTACCGACATCTCCAGCTAGACTGGGCACGGGTGGGTCATTCCCCCATCCCCAGCAGCACTTCTTGGGGTGGAGGTGGCAGTCAAGCAGCATGCTCAGAAATGGGTTTATTCCCTCATGAGAAACAGTTAATGGTGACAGAATAGGCTAGAAATTAATGCTTTTGTGAGTAAACACCAAATCCGCTGGCTCCTTATTCCTCCTAACTTCGTTGACTGGTTGTGAAACCCAAAGCGAATGCGTTTTTGGCACAAACAGCACAAGGTTAAAATTTCCTCTTGGACAGTGTGTTGCATTACTCACAGGTGAATAATTTGGGCAAGGTGCAGCCCTGGGATCACACCTTTAAAGCCGTGGCTGCTTCCCTATGCAGCTCAACATGGGAAACAGGTTCTTATCTTCCCTCAAGGCTTGATCCAAGTTTCTGTAAATTCAGATGTTCACAGCAGCCTGTGTACTCAGTGGAACCTGGTCCAAGCCCTTGGCAGGGAGCTCACCAGCTCTGTCTTGCAGTATTCCAAGACCCCATGTTTGGGACCAAATATGAAGGAAGTGGGTGACTCCATTGACCATTTGTGGTCAGGATGCTTTGCCCGGGCAGAGCAAAGCCTTGGTGGGGGGTTTATAGTGGAATTTTTGTGGGTTCTCACTTACATGTGGGGAAGGTTTTCATGGAATCATAGAATAGTTTGGGTGGGAAGGGACCTTTCAAGGCCATCCAGTCCCACCCCCTGCCACGAGCAGGGACATCTTCAACTCGATCGGGTCGCTCAGAGCCCCGTCCAGCCTGGCCTGGGATGTTTCCAGGGATGGGGCTTCCACCACCGCTCTGGGCCCCCTGTGCCAGCGCCTCACCACCCACATTGTGAAAAATTTCTTCCTTACATCTAGTCTGAATCTCACCTC
>KL283821.1:68724-86022 GCA_000699545.1 Podiceps cristatus
CACTGAGCGTTAAACGCACAGCTGAAGTGTTTTGTTTTGTTCTTTTTTTAAAAAAAAAATAAATCATTTTTAAGAAATGGCTTTGTACTGAAACCATACATCTCCATGAATGATGGTCTGTCCCTGCCCTCAGAACATCAGTTACGTCTGTTCCTTTTGCTCTCGCGGTGTTAGGTGGTCTCTCTTCCTTGAAGGCTTCATCCAGCTCCAGCTGACATTGATGAGAGTTTTGTCCCAGGCTGTGGATCGTTGCAAGGACCAACTCGCATCCTTCACCCAGCTGCTGTCTAGATGCTGTTTTGTTGGCAAGGGGCAGAGATGAGGATGCCGGGGAGGGGAGGACTTCAAAAGGAACTGCAGGTCCGGCCCAGGAGAGAAACTTCAATACCCGCAGACTTGTAGCGCTTTGGCAGCACGGCTACATTTTGCAGCAATAATAATAATTCTTATTTTTCCATTATCAATACTTGTCACGGGAGCTTATTGAAACATAGGAGTGTTAAGGCTCCTTCTTGTTTTCCAGTTTGAGAAAGGCAGAGCTTTTCCCAGGGATGCAGGACCAGAAAGGGAGGTTGAACCCAGCCCTCCTGCAGACTGGGCAGAGCTCGTGGCTAAGACGTTTGACCACAGACCCAGACAGCTTTGCTGCGCTCCTTGAAGGGGTTACTGTCAAATGCAGCTGTAATTATGGGGTGAAAGTCGAGTCTGGTGTTATTTTGGTGCAGCTGCCTCTATTTTCTGCATTCCTCCCATCTCGGGGCTCCTTTCCACCCAAGCACAAATGGTGCTGCTGGTCTTATACCGTCAGTGTGCAACCACAGACCGTTGGGTAACTTGTAATTTTTGGCTCCAGAACGGAATTGAGTAGAGAAACCAAAAATCCTAAGTTCAGCCCAATTATGCAGCAGAGAAAGGAAATACACAGTGGAGAAAATTCATTAACTCCTCACCCCCTGGCAAATCGTCCTATGGTAAGGTCTGTGGTGTGCAGAGAAGTACGGTGGTGGAGGCTGGAAAGGCCAGCGGTTAAGTGGCTGGTTTCGATATTTCACCAGCTGCTTTGAGAGACCCAATTAACATACTTCAGAGTGAGAGACTAATTTTATTTTGTTTTATTAGGGTGGGGGGGTTTGCATATTTTTATGCAGTGCCTTTTGTTCATTGAGGAAATGGTTAACAGAGTCTACAGCCCTGCTCCCAAGTGCCTACACACAGAAGTGACCTCTGGCTTGAAAGAAGGTGCTGGATGTGAGAGTGGACGCTGAGGAGATGTAGGTGACCCCTCAGAGTGAGAGACTAATTTTATTTTGGTTTATTAGGGTGGGGGGGTTTGCATATTTTTATGCAGTGCCTTTTGTTCATTGAGGAAATGGTTAACAGAGTCTACAGCCCTGCTCCCAAGTGCCTACACACAGAAGTGACCTCTGGCTTGAAAGAAGGTGCTGGATGTGAGAGTGGACGCTGAGGAGATGTAGGTGACCCATTCAAGGAAGGATGAGTAACATATGCTAACCATGAGCATCGGAAAGCCAAATCTGAAGGAATTTTGCACTATTCTCAGTTTTCAAGCCATGACTAGGTAGCATCTGTTTCTAAACCAGACTAGGAATAGGAACGAGGTTCTTTGGATAGGAATAGGGAAGAGACAGGCCATGATGCTCATAGTGTTCCCTCCAGCTCTTGGCAGCCCATGAATTTGTGGCATCCTCGCTGCATCCAGCAAAGAAGGTTCTTTCCTGGCTAAGCACAAGCCCTCAGCTCGCAGGTGGTTTCCTGACTTTTTCAGCACAGCCTCAAGTCACTCCAGGGTACTTTCCAAACCACAACAAGCTAATAATAACACCACACTTTTCGGAGGGCTTGAAAAGTCAAGAGCTGCAACAGGCTTTGCCAGGAATACCCCTGGATGGGGTTGCGGAATGGCTTTATAAAGTCAGAAAGGTTGTACCTCCCTACCATTAGGACAGCTGAATCCAGACGGGGACCAGACCGTGCTCGAGCACCAGAGCAGCACAGCCTGGCCGGTGGCCACCGCACAGGTCCAAGGAGTCCTGGGCTCTGTGTTTTGGTCTGCCGGTGCAATCCTTCTGCAAAATTACTGCCCAGCCTTTGCTCATCCTGTGCTGCTGGGTCTGCCACTCCGGGTGTGGGGCAGCAGCGGGGACAGGCACGGAGGGTGGGGGGTGTCTGTGCTCTTGCAAAGCAGACAGCCTAGCAGCAGACTTCTGTTACAAATCCGAGGGGGACCCTCAGAAGATGACTGTGCAGCCTTTCTGAAAGCCCCCCAGATTGCAGCAGCTGTTCCTTAATCCTCACAATTACCAAATCAGTGGTGCCGCTTATGGAAAGGAGGGGAATAAAAGGGGGGGGGGACACGACCCTTACACAGCAATTTCTCTTCTAAATTTGTTCACAAACAGCATCCCACAAAAATAAACAGCAAGTTCCATTACCTCCCTTGGACTGGGGCGGCAGGCAGGCTGCACCGTCCCTCGGCCGGCTGGCTGCAGCCATGGCCAGGTCTGCTGGGCTCGTGATGGATGCAGAAGCAACACGCAGCATGTCCTGGCCCGCTCAATCCCAGCATGGCCTGTTCTCACCACTGGGCTCAGGACTCTACATCCATTTTCCACTTGGAAAACTCCATCACATCGCACAGAGATTTTTCTCAGGTGATGCACAAGCTGTTACAGCCTGAATTCTTCTTTTCCTTGTTGCCCCTCCAGCAGAGGAGAGTTCCCTGGGGGTAAGCATCCAAAGCAATTGCAAACGGTGTGTCTTAGCTTTGTGGTCAACTTTAGGCCTGTTACTATGCTTTTGTTGTGGTAATTTCCATTAATTTAGGATGGAGTTTCTATAAAGGGAAATAAAATCACTTTCCCCCCTTCCCCTCCTCGGTGCTCTTTAAGAACACTGTTGAAAGGGACTGACTTGCAAGAGAAGATTAAAAAGAGGCAGTTCGGAAAGGCTAGCTCCTGCTGTCAGCAGGGAGGGAGATGAAAACTAGGAAATATGAAAAAGTTGTCAGCACCAAGGGAGGAGGAGGAGTGTTTGATGGCGAGCAAGGGGCAGGCAGGTAGAAGACTGAAAAAAAAAAAAAAAAAAAGGAAGCAAAGGAAAGAGTAGCATCAGCAAAATCCTCCCTATGCTGTTATGCTTTGACAGGTTTTCCCCAGAGGAGATAATCCTCTGCAGATAGATAGTTTAAAATAGATTTTACAAGGGCACTTAATGATATACCTTCGGTAACAGCCATAAATTGCATATGGGAGGTTAACATGAGACAATCCAGCTATGCCCTAAGGTCATTGACTTTCTTCAGTCTCGGTCCTTTGTCCTCCAGGAGAGCTAAAGGAGATGATAACCTGGAGTGAGGCGGGTAGAGCAGATACATTCAGACCAGGAGCCGAATGCTGGACACTGGATGTTTCTGCGCAGCACTTTGTAGTACCAGGCGTCACAGACCTGAAGGTAAAACAACGCCTTCAGGGCTGGTGAAAATTGCAAAGGGTCAAGAGGATGAATTAAAACAAAAGGGAAGGCTATTTCCCCAAGTACAGGAAGGCGTTGCAAGGCGCAAGAAAGCCGGGCAGGTGGCACCAGGCCCAGCGAAGGCAGCAAGCTGGTTAGCAGAGACGGATAGCTCTGCAGGAGAGCTCCAAGGCTGGGAGCTGCCGTTGTGCAGAGTTATCACCTTTGAATCACCCTGTTCATGTCAATCCCTTGCAGATTCATCTGTGATCTACAGCCTCTTTTCATCATATGCTGACACTCTTTATACATATGTTTCTAATACGGTCAAGGTGGCTTGTCTGCAGTACAATGCAGTCTCCAGTTTAAGAAGTCACTCAATATCACATCGTAGAACCCACCTCAAGAGCTCAACTGTCCTGCCTTGAGGGTCAGGAATCATAGAAATGTTCTAAGAGACCTCTGGAGGTCACCTAGTCAGCAAGACCATCACCAATTCGAGATGAAGGCGGCCACAACTTTGCCCTGACCTAGAAAACCCTCCAAGGATGGAGACGCCACAGCCTCCCCGGTGCCAGGGCTGTGCCACCACCTTCCTGGTGAAAAATGCTTTTCCTAGTGTCCAGCCTGAAGCTCCCAAACCACATCTTGTGGCTGTTGCCCTTTGCCATGCTGTCTTCTGTGGCTGAAGAGTTTAGCTCCATTCTCTCTGCCCTTCAGTGGTAGGATGCTGTTAGATTGCCTTTAGCATCCTTTCGGGTAGACTAAACAAACCAGCTCCCTCAACCTCTTCCCATTGACCATGTGCTCCAGGTCCTCCCCAGGCCCTCTCAGTTTTAACCCCATCCCTCTTGAACTGGAGAGCTCACAACTTCGCGCTGTATTCCAGGTGTGGGCTCACCAGGGCTGAATATAGGGGATAAAAACATCTCTCCAGATCCTTCTGATGCTGGCCAGCGTGCAGTTTGCCTTTCTCAGGATGAAGAGAGCTCTGTTGGACTAAATTCAACTTGTCATGCACAATAATCCTTTTCAGTGGGTCCCTGCTCACCCACGCAGATACCAGCCTGTACCAGTGACTGGGTTTATTTTGGCCCAGGTGCAAAGAACCTCACGCTTCTCGATGCACTTTCCAGAGGTTTCTGTTGACCCAACCATCATGTTTCTCAGGGTCCCTTTGGGTTGAAGCTGTCCTATATGTCCCATCACCTCTTCTAATTTAGTGATTCCTTCAGGCTTGCTGAGATGCATTCTGCCTCATCATACACGTCATGGATGAAGATAGTGGACAATATCAGCCCCAGTATTGATCCCTGAGGATCAGTAATTCCCCTTGCTACCAGCCATCAGCTGGATGTTGAGCTATTGATCACTACCCTGTGAGCCTGCCAGTCCCACCAGTTTTCAGCCCATCTAACATCCCTTTGCCCACAAGCCTGCACCTTCTCAGCCTTTTCTGGTTGTCTGGGACTCAGATCATCACAATTTTTCATAGATGATAGAGAATGACTTTGCAGACATGTCAGCCGGCTACTGCATCAACCTCCAATGAAATCCATCTGACTCCATAGATGTGAAAGGATGTGAATGCTCTGAGCAGTTCTGCTGCTCCCCTGGGCACTCCATTTACTTCTCCAACCATGCTGGGGCACACAAAGGTCATAGAGTCATAGTCGTAGAGTGTTTTGGGTTGGAAGGGACCCCCAGAGCCCATCTAGTCCAACCCCCTGCAGTGAGCAGGGACACCATTACCCAGATCAGGTCGCTCACAGCCCCGTCCAACCTGGTCTTGAATGTTTCCAGGGATGGGGCCTCCACCACCTCTCTGGGCAACCTGTGCCAGTGGAGCAACCTGTTCCAGTGAGGAATCCTGTTCCATCTCTACAAATCAAGTGCTGCAATGCCAAATGCTGTCTTAGCGGTTCACTTCCCTTTTACAGGGTGTGGGGAGAAGCGACTGCCCAGAAAATCCTGTGTAGGAGCTGCCTTGTGTGGACCAAGAGGCACGGGCATAGGGGTAAGCCTGGAATCGCTCCTCAGCTTTCTGGAGTGGGAGTGGTGTCTTGGCCATACCGGACATACAGCTCCTGATACCTACAGTTATTCTTTTAAAGAATGGAGCATAGTTCAATCTTTTCTACTGGGTAGCTGCCTATGGGTTAGAGTACTGCCCCAGAAAGCGTACCTGCCATAGCCAGAAGGATTCACATCCGTATCTCTTACTGCCCAAGAAAGTGTCCTGCCCACTAGACTATAGACAATGCTGTCCAGAGAAGTAGTCTCTGCTCCACTCATTAAACTGTGTGGCTGTTCAGGTGGGATGATAAGATTCACTGAAGAATGAACAGACAGGACCACAAGAGAAAGAAAATGAGAGCAAGTCTTAGTCTATAGTCCAGTGAAGATTGTCACCCATAGTTTTTACTGCCCAAGAAAGTGTCCTGCCCACTAGACTATAGACAATGCTGTCCAGGGAAGTAGTCTCTGCTCCACTCATTAAACTGTGTGGCTGTTCAGGTGGGATGATAAGATTCACTGAAGAATGAACAGACAGGACCACAAGAGAAAGAAAATGAGAGCAAGTCTTAGTCTATAGTCCAGTGAAGAAGTGAGGTGGGGGAGTCGCATCTGTTCTATATAGATATAGATTAATGTGGAGGTGAAGTAGGGAAGAGACTTTCTGATTCAAAACGTTGGCAGTGTTGAGGGCCTGAAGGACTTTCAAGGTTTACCCTTGAAAATAAGTGGCCTGGGAGATGGCTTTCCTGTAAAGACAGAGGCTGAAAGGGTGTGTTGAGAACTTCAGCCTTTTCCATACCAGCTTTTTCCCCATCCATCAATGAAGTCACATTTTCACTGATCTTCTTTGACAAATAGAATAGCCAGAGGATCCCTGTGGCCCTAAGAGCCCAGGCAATGCATTTGCACTCCTCCTCTGGTGCCTGTCCTCGCTCCTGTGGTGTGCTCTCTTGTGTTTTAGCTCATCGATAAGATCCTTCTCAATAGCTTTCCCCTGAAATTACCATTCGTCCTGCCCAAGATGATGGCTTATCCTGGGTTTTTAAAAACTTTACGAACAGCCCCACTCTGCAGGGAACCCCAACCCTCCATGGCTGATCCTGGAGAATTCTGCCTATCAAGTCTCCAAACAAGCAAAAATCTGCTTTCCTGAAGCCCTGAGGCATAACTGCTGTTCACCTTCCCTGCCTTCCTTCAGATCCTGAGCTTGCCCATCTCACGATAGCTGCAGCCCCAGCTGCCTCTGTGGATGTATGTGCTGTAGCTTTACTCCATGATAGAGCATCACCTCACTCAGCCCCTTTAGCATCTGCACCGGGAAATTGTTACCTGTCTGGGCTTTTCCCTTTGGCTGGACAGATGAAGATCGGCACGTGAGTCCCCACTCCCTCACACCCTGAGTCCTATATTCAACCTTTATCTGCTGACAGTGTCCCCTCGCTGATTCACTGATGTCCGCATGGATGACAGCCATGGGAAGCTGGAAATCTGGATGTGCCTTGGCAATTTTTCCATAACACCCTGGATCTGGGCTCCAGGCAAGCATCAAACCTCCCTAAATGGCAGATCTGGCCAGCAGGTCGGTGCGTCTGTCCTACAGAGGAGCCTCCGACCACCAGCACTGCTGCTGTAGTCACCAGAGGTTTCCAGCCCAGAACCTTCTCCTGAGGGATCCAGTTCCTACTTCTCTGTTACCAGCCCCGAACCCATTTTCTTGGCAGATCTAACCCAGCTCTGTGCATTTTCCTTCTGGCCCCAACAAGCTTTCTGTGCCAACAGCTGCACAGCATCCCTTGGTAGCCAAGACAACACAATGTTAGTAGAGCAGTGGTGGCCAGGACAGTAAGGCACCGCGCTCAAGAAGTTCCCACCCGTCACCCTCAAACCAAAAGGATGTGAGACACCAAAGAAAAGCTGGACCAACCCTCTCAGAGCTGTCCTTCCCCTTTCATCTGCGCTGCCCAGCCCAGCGGTCAGAGCACTGGGAAGCCTTCCAGGGAAGCCAGCTTAAACCTCCATTGCAAAATTAACACACTTCCTCTTGTCTTTCCTTGGGAGACATGGGAAAACCTAATTATTATGCTCTTGACAGCAACTTTTTTTTTTTTTTTTTAACTTATCCATTACCCTTTCACCTTCCCTTTTCTGCAGTAAACAAACCCAACAGGTTCAACCTCTTCCTTCTAGCTCGTGTTTTCTAAACCCCTAATAAATCCATCGCTGTCTCCTCCAGTCTCTCTCTGGTTCCTTTGTGCATCTCTGAAAGGGCATCTCTCGGCTAGGCACGGCTGGGACTTCCTCAGGACTGGCCAGAACAGAGAAGTCATGATGCTCAGTGCTAACACCTGTGGAGGGCAGTTTCACCCCTCCAACCTCCATCAGCTGGGGGAACCCATGGCTGTGCCCAGGACAAGGTCTGTGTGCCCACAGCACTGCTCAGCTGCAGGGCAGCTGGGGAAATGTCAGAGGTGGGATGAGAGAGGGTGTGTGGATCAGCACAACACGATAGAGACACGGATTCGAAGAAAAGAGGATAGGAAGGAAATTGAAAAGTTTCCCAGGACCATCTGATTTCCTCAAATCATGGCCAAGGTCACCTTTTCCACCCCTGATGAGAGATAACCCAGCCTTGTCCAGCAGCCCCTTGCCAGAGGCCAGCAATTACTCAGGCAGAAGACGTGACACCAGCATCCTGGGCGGGGAGGATGCCTGCCTCATTACTGAGGAGTGACAAACGGTGTTGTAAACGGTGAGAGCAGCAAATTCAGAAATTGCTCTTGTCAACTGTATTAAATGGAGACAGCTAAACACAACAGTTCTTTGGGTGTCCCTGGCCAACACCCAGACTCCATCCATCCAGCAGTAGAGGGGGAAGTGGGTGCCTTGAAGTCCCACCAAGCAGAGATGAAAGGTCCAAAAGGGGCACAGATGCATTTCTAGCACTTGACATGGCGAGGACCCGCTCATGGCTGGGATAACCCTCCCCACAGTCTCTTACGCAAGGCAGGGATGGAGACCAGCACCTCAAAACGGAGTTCACAAAAGCTGAGGTGCAGTACTGGGAGCTGCTTGAACCCAGCAGAGATAAACACTAGGGAGGTGCGAGGGAGATCTCTGCCTAGAAAGCCATCGCATCTCTCTTTTTTCATCAAATTGCCCCACGATGAGAGCCCTTGCTTGGAGCAGAGAAACCCAGACTCCAAACCTCCATCCCCACGAGTGTTTTCAATGCGTTACATCTTGTAGACATCTGCACTGGTGATGTTCCCGGCATTTTAACCCCTTCCCAGTAAACAGCCTATCTGCTGGGCTGTAGTCCAACCCGTGAATATTCACTGTTGGTTCAAATGTCTGCAGGCTGAAGAAGAAAAATTTACTTCAGCAGAGTTTGCCAAAGATTCAGTGAACATGTTCAGTCGCTGTTTGTCTGAGTGGGGAAGAATCCAAGGCATTTATGGAGCTAAAAGCTACTTTATAGCTAAGCACAATGCTCATTCTTCTGGAAAAGAGCAAAGCTAAAGCTTTTAAATAACCTAGCATCCCCTCGGTCTATTTATCTCAGCTAGATCTCTCCCTGGGGTGCTCCTGGCCACTGCTCTGCTGCAATCAAAGCCCAAAAGGTTTCTCTTGGTCGTCTGCTGCTGTTAAAGGAGCAGGTATTTTAGCAGAGGGGATAGGGGTGGTCCCATGTGGATTTGGTGGCTGTTTGCAGAATGTCAACAAAAAATGTGTATCAAAACTCACTGAACGTTTCTATTAAAATTCACTGAAACTGCCTCCAGCAACCTGAAATCTGTTCCCAGAAAATGCTCATTGAGGAGACCCAGTTTGCAGCAAAACCACGGAGAATCGCTGTGCCTGGCCGTAGCCTAGGATTGAGGCAGAGCTCTGAAAGAAATCCAGTCCCTAAGCTGGGGAAGAGGAAGGCAAATAATTCATATATGTATATATGAAAGGTAGAAATAATCAGTTTAGGAAGGTCTGGGAAGTTCCCACTAGGATACTGAAAAGATGAGCCGAGGAATCACTGAACTGCTACCAATTCACCCCACAACTCACAGAGGTTGGGGGTTTCTGAAGGATCTCAGAAAAGGAAAATGGAGAAAACAGGCAGGTCCAGACCCAGCTCAGCCCCGAGCACCAGAAAGATGCTGAAGCAATTGCTAGTCCGCGTACAATCACTTGGATAATAATGTCACGGATTGTCACAGACAGATCTCATCAAAGATTTAATGTCTCCTTTAGGCAGGTAACTGGCTCATCTGGGGAAGCTGTGCTACCTCTTGACTCAAGGAAGCATTTTGACCCTACCCCACCATATTCTCATAAACTAATTATCAGCCATATGAAATTATTGTGTAAAGAGGAGAAAAAAGAAGGGGAAAGAGCATGCTTAATTGGAGAGCTTCACTTCCAGGGGCTACGGATAGTTTACTGCCTACCCAAAAGGATTTATCTAGCAGAATCTCACTGGGGTCTGTCCTGTCTCTGGCACTAATCAATATTTTAATTAATGACTTGGATGATGAGAGAAAAAGGAGCTAATAAAATTTCTGCCTGCGGTCATGAGTGCTGCCGATGGCAGGAATAGAATTCAAATCGTTCATGGTAGATTGGAGAAATGGCCTGAAATCGATAATGCTGGGCTTCAACAATCGAGAGCAAAACGGCGGTGCTGAGAAGGAGGGCTCAGGTGCAGAATCTGGCCTGCGAGAAAGGGGATGTGGCAGCCACCTCTCATACAGAGGAGTTGTAAGGAGGAGGGAAGATCGGTTGTTTCTAGGAGGAAAAACTCTCAGCTGGGGAAAAGATGTAGATGGAGGAGCAGGAAAAAGCTTCAACTGTGAGGAGGCGCCTGAGCAGACTGCGAAGCCCTGGGTCCATCGGTGGAAGACTTTCGGAATGGGAGAGGCATGTATCCAACCGTCCAATCCAAAGTCACAGGGAGACTATAATAAAGGCAAAGTCTTTTCTTAGACCAAAATATGTTTGAGGCTGTTGACCCCCGTCCATCCTGCCCTTTCCAGGCTCTACTGAAGCGTTGAACAGCAGCAAAACGGAGGGGACTTCTTGGGACCCCGCGGGGATGCTGTGAAGCTGGCACTGCTCGGGAGCTGGCAGCACTGCCGGGATCGGCGCCGTGTCGGTGCTGCCAGCTGTGTGACGGTGAGTGAACCTGATGGGCAACGTGTTCGGTATGGTCACGAGAGATATTTTCTCAAAGAACAACTTTTTTCACCTGCACATCTCGCTGGTGGGTGGGAGAGCTAAAGCCAAGACTTTATTTAGGCATTAAAAGGATGTAAAATTCATATAGAATCATAGAATCCCTTGGTTGGAAAGGACCTTTAAGATCATCGAGTCCAACCGTGCCTGACCACCACTAACCCATGTCCCTAAGCACCTCATCTACCCATCTTTTAAATCCCTCTGGGGATGGTGAAATCAACCTCAGGGATGGTAATGCCCAGAATTACATCAGGTGTGGCTGCAAATGTAAAAGGGAAGAAAATCTCATAATTTAAAGTATATTCTGTCAGATGGGAAGAAGGAGAGCTTGCTTTGGGGGTTTCTGCTGTGGTCCAGCATCTGAGACAGGTTACAGAGCAAAGCAAAACGCTGCTGTGATTCGATCTGGCAGCACCCATGTCCAACAACACGCGCCTTAGTCTTCTGGCTTGTTCCCCAGCTGATGACATGAAAGAAAGCAGACCCTGACATGGAAATGTGTAAGGGAAATTCACGCTTCTTGTTGGAGATCACTGCACTGTGCGAGCAAGCATGAAAACAGCCGCCGGAACGGCCATCAGTTGGTTCGCTGCCTTGCTTTGTGGGTTTTGACCACACATCTGGGTCCAGGGATGGGAACAGAGCCAGCATCCCGCGGGCTCTGCAAGCCCATGGACTCCAGGGTTTCAGCCAGGCTTCCCACCCCAGCAACCAGGAGAGATGTGGGAGCAGATTTGGGGATCTGCCACTTCAGTAGAACAGACCCTGTGGTGCCTTGAGTGACAAAGACTATCCATGAGCAAGGCAATATGAGGGCTCAGAGGCCCTGTAGTCCCGTAGCAGGTAGAAAATCACTGAATCACACATATATGGCCTGATCTAATGCTGCTTTCCAGAAGGTCTTACGCTGAAGTAGCTGCAGCCCAACAGAAGTATTGCAAAGGAAGGGTCACCTGTCTTTTCCACCATGCTAAATGAAAGGAGGAATGGGAAAGCTGAGGGATTCGTTGCTTCAGCAAGGGTCTGAGCCGCTCCTCTGTTTCTCTGTGCTGCGACCATGTCTTGTTGCACCACTTAAAGAAGTGGCATGGATGCTTCTCTACAGCATAACACGTATCGCCCCCATTTTTCACCTTTCCACAGAGTGTCTAAATTTAGAGTTTCAGTTTTCCAAGCAAACTGCAGTCATAACAGCAGCTGGAGCCACGCACTGGCTCTGGGAGAGCTCGCAAGTAGAGCGGGAGCAGCACCACTGGACAGGCCATCGTCAAGAAAAGACTGTGTCCTGCAGGAAACATTGCTGGTGTCTAATGGTTGGCTCTGCTCTTGAGTTTGATCAATGACCCACCATCATTTGGGGTCTGCCTGGTGCATGGCAGGGAGAGGTAGGAGGCAGCTGTGCTTTCCAAAATGGTGCTTTTTTTTAGGCAAGAGGAACTGAGAAAGAAATATCTCAGATCTCATGAAATGCTACTGATTGCTTGGGTGGGCTTTTCTTGTAAGCGGTAATTGCACCGTCAGACCAAGACCAAGAAAATCATCCGTGTTAGCCATTTATCTGATGACTCCCTTCTTCGTTTCCTGCTCTGAAGTGCTGCTTGGCATTTGACTGGCCTTTAAAAGAGGTTCTTGCATTGCAGTCCTAGTTACTTGGGTCAACATTTCCTTACAGAGCTGCAACACCGAAGGTCACAGAGGACCTGCCATTTACAAACTTTTCTTCATTCAGCTGAATCTCAAAATACTTTCAGGAAAAAAGAATTAACAAGCCCTGCATCAAAGAGTAACCGTCCCATCCATGGGATGCAGCCTTCCTTGGGGTGACCTCCGTGTCCCTTGGCCAAGAGCATGGCAGGACGTAGGGGAGATGGCAGCTGCCTGAATGCACAAGAGGCGGAATTTGCTGGGATTTGGCCAGGATGCTGGGCCTTCGTTATAAGAGTTTTTAAGCTCGTATCATCCCTTTAAATTAAATTGGCATTCACCAGAATTTACTTGCTGTCCTATGCGGAGAAGGTATGACCCCTTCCACTTTGAGGCATAAAATTACCTCCCCATGTTGCTAAATTGAATGAATTTTCCTTACTTATTGCTGAGTGCCCTCCCCTCTTCTCTTCCAGTTGTGCTTACTTGAAGGTCCAAGACAAACAGAGCAGAAAAAATCAGGAAGTCTCTTCTGTGTTTAGAGACAGGTTGAGTAATGATTACTCATGAAAAATGAAATTCATCTTTGGGGCTTAATGTACTTATAACAAAGTTGTGCGGGAGCTTGTTGTTGAAGGCTCTGAAATTATTGTGGTGAGGGAACAACATCCTTTATCCTCCGGATCTGATAAGAGCTGACACTGCGTCATTGAGCATATTCCCAGCTTCACCCTAATCTGTTGCTTTCAGGGCGCTGAAGGACAGAAGTGCTTTCGGACGGCGCTGATAAAGGCTGCCATAACATTTTAATCCCTCTCTCCTCACTTTTCTAGTTAAAATGTCATTTGCTAAAGAGAGCAGAACCTGAGATGGTTCCAAGCTGTGCACATTGTTACATCTTTCTGAGCAAACTTCAGTGGAAAAAAAAAAAAAATAAAACAAACCCAAACATTCCCCAGCTAAATTTGCTATTGAAACCTTCTTGCTATTATACCTGCTGTTAAAAAAGGTTTCCCTTTCCACCCTCCCCATCTCCTGCTTCTCCCAGTGCCATGGCCTAACTACACATTGGCGACTGGATGTATCCAAATTGCACTCATAAAGTTTTGGGAACTCTGTGTTCATCTTTTTTTAACTCAGCTTCCGATTTCTTGTGACTATGAGCGTGCTCTGAAGCAGCGGCTGGGCAGGAATACAGAGATATTCCGAAATCTTTGCAAGTGGGACGAGCGAGCATAGCGAGGACGTGGTCTGGCGAGGCTGAGATACGGTGGGTTTGCTCATCACCCACTCCTTCAGCCTCAGCTCTGTTCGTAGGCGGCTCTCAAGGGACACCTTCAAGGCGGGCTGTGAGGGAGGCAAGCGAGATGCTGATAGGTACCTGCAAATATGTGCAGATAGATTTTCCATCCGTCAGCCCTGGGGAAAACAGGGAGACATGGATAAAGCAGTGACCTGGGGGCTGAGAGACCGTCATGGTGGGCAAGGACGCAACGTGAAGAACCTTGATGGCATAGAGACAGTACCTACACCTCCAGGGGTGGAGTAGACAGAGGTATAAAGAGAAAGATAAGTACGTCAGGGCCTATGGAGAGCCCATAGGAGGGAGGAGTGCTGGAGAGGAATGGGTCATGACAGCCAAGGGCAGCACTTCATACCAGCTGTTGTGTCTTGCTGCCTTCAGAGAGTCTCCAGAGAAGCAAGTCATGGAGAAGGATCTTCTTTCTTCACCCCTGAAGTGTTTCCAGCATGGGGACAGGAGACACCAGCTGGCTTTGTGCCCTCGGGTGCATCCCACCCTGTGCCTCCCAGGGGTCTGTGACAGAGGTGCTGAGGTTGATCTGGGTGGAGGGGAAATGCCTGCGTGTGAAAGCACCTGTATAAACACTAAAGCCAGGCGGATAGGGATGGGATGCTGACAAATGGGGACACCATTGAAAAAGAACAAACTGGTAACACTGGGGAAAGCTCTACTCCCACCCTGCCCGACGGACACCCTCCTGTACAGCCCCACACATCACCCTTTGGTGCAGACCAGTGCTGGCAATGGGAGGGTGACAAGGAGGTGCCAGGTCATGCCCCCCATGAGCTGCCCTCATCCTGCTGTCCTACTGGGAGACAGGCTGGACCCATGCCGAGCCCCAGAGCAGGGAGGTGCAGCAGCTTTGGCTAAGATTCACAAAAGCCAAAGTAAGCAAGATTTTGAGGCAAAAGGTACTCGCTACAGATCCCTTTCTAAAAAAAAAAAAAAAAAAAAAAAAGTCATTGCCAACGAAGAGGAATCCAAGAGAGATGGGAAAGATCAGACATTTTGGAGGCTTGATCTTCCTCATGGCATGTAGATGATCCCAAACAGACTGAGGCACGCATGCCTTGGCGCTGGCAGACATGTGGGTAGCAGAGCGGGGGTGGGTGAAATCTAGGAACAAAAGACTGAAACTCACTTGGATTAAAACACATATCACCTTCCCTTCCAGAAGGTCTCAAATTGAGTCTTGTGCGTTGATCTCCTACACCCGGAGCAGAAAGGGGCACAGCCCTGTGCCTGTCCCCTTCAGCAGAGATGGGACATAGCCAGGTGTCCCAGGTCCGAGCTGGGGCTCGTCCTGGACTGAAGATGTTTAGGCACACAAGGCAACATGTTGCTCTTGGACCCTGATGCTAATGACAGGCAAGCCAAGAGGAATTTACAGCTTTACTGTTTCCAGGAATCTGGAGTAAAGCTGTGATTAAGAGTGTGGTGTGCCAATGTCATCCCCTGCAACCCCAGCTGCAAAGTCTTCTTGACTCCTCATACCTCAAGGGAGCAACTGCAGAAGATGTTCTGGGAACAGGAGTTGAGTGGGATCTAACAAAAGCCAAGAGTCTCCGGCAGCTCAAGCAAGGTACCAGCCGCAGGGAGCGTGCTGCAAAGCAATAACGTCTCCCAGCAATGGGGGATGTGGTCTCCACCACCCTGTTTCCAACCCCCTGGATCTGCCGCTGGGGTGCTGGTCCCAGACACCCGTTTTCCTGAGGCTGGGAGACATTAAAGTGCAAGCTGTGCAGAGAGCAGAGAAATAAGGCAGTGACTGATGAGGCCCATGATAATTTTCAAGCCACAAGCACCTTTCCTCACCCGCCCTATACTGACACAGGGGTGCGATTCAGCTTGCACATTCAATCCTCTAAATGTCGAGGTCCACACACCTCCACGTGCACTATTTCAGCTCCCATTACAGCCTAGGTTTGGCTATACAAACACAGCTGTGTAGTGTTATCTACGACACTGGGGACCTAAATGTTTAAAATATGTTCCTCAACACTCCATCCAGTAAGAGCATCCCCTGGGCTGGCACGTCACGGCGGATGCATGTGGCCTGCAGGGCCACCAAGCAGGACCGGGCCAGGTAGCACCAGGGGGGTTTCTGCCTACGAAGCCTCGCTGAGAGAGAACGGGAGGAGGATGCACAAGGGTTAATGTGGAGCCTGCCCTGCCTTCTTCTACCAGGAAAACTTTATGTTTATTTTTTCTCCAGAAATGTTAAATAATAAATGTTTTCCAGGTTCCCGGAGGGAAACAGCTCCTTCCGCTTGTTTCTGGACCGGGGAGCAAGAAGGCTGTGCAGGTGCTGGGAAATGCATGGGAAGAGGCGGTTTCCCAGCACATCCCTTTGGGACCAGGAACAGATCCCGCTGTGGGGTCCCCGGCCCACCCCTCCGACCCACGCAGCCCTGTCCTGTGCTCCCCCTTCCACCGGACCGCGCAGGATGTAGACTCTTCAGAGGAACACAATATCCCTGCAGGCTGCAGGATTAAACCCTTCCAAAGATAGCAGCCCTGCTGTCATTGTTAAGGTTCAGTTTGGCACATACAGACCAAATGGCCAAGTCTTAAAGGACGTGGTTCTGTAAAACACGACAGATCCTGAGCGCCCTCAGATCCCATCGTGTTGGGGAGGCTGGAAAGCAGCATGCGCCGGCGCTGTCTGAGCCCTGGAAGGCGATGGAGGCCTTCAAACACACCTCTAATCTCTTCTGGTCCATGCACGGCTGCAGCTTTAATTTAAAAACATCTTTTGAGCCAGAGAGCCCTACCTGTAGCCTGGATATAGTCAAATAATACAAAAGGAGGGAGAAATTAGGCAGCAACTGTATATATTAAAATAAATAGGGAAGGAGAAAGAATTGAACAAAAGCAAAGGCAAGAGTGAAATGAACAGATGAAATGTGGAGTGGAAAGGGACCCAGGACACCACAGACAGCCGTGGAGAAGAAGGCTCGAGGTCCTCCTTGGCTTCATCTACTGAGGCTCCATCGTGAACCGGAGAGTCGCTGGCTCGATCTGGGGTCAGAGGCAGCAAACACTGCGCACGTTATCCCATGGGGACTCCTCGCACGAGGCAGAGCAACCTGGGGACTAAGAGCTGGGAAAGCCTCATCTGGCTTTTAAATCCCATGTCCCTCCACAGCTGTGGGATGGGTGTGAAGTTTTCCACTTTGTACGAGTGGTTTTAACTCCATCCATTACTAACCTCCGTACGCTGCTGGCCGGCAAAGTGTGCTCTGTTCTCTGACTCCAAATGTCCCGGCTTCTGGACTGGGTGGAGAATCAATGAATCACAGAAGGGTTTGGGTTGGAAGGGACCTGTCAAGGCCATCCAGTCTCACCCCCTGCCATGGGCAGGGATGTCTTCAACTAGATCAGGTCGCTCAGAGCCCCGTCCAGCCTGGCCTGGGATGTTTCCAGGGATGGGGCTTCCACCACCGCTCTGGGCACCCTGTGCCAGCGCCTCACCACCCTCAGCGTGGAACATTTCTTTATGTATACTCTGAATTTCCCCTCTTTTAGTTTAAAGCCATTACCCTTCTTCTATCACTACAGGCCCTATTAAAAAGTCTGTCCCCACTTTTTGTTTTAATTAGCTGCAGGAATGACAACACATCTCCAGGGCA